>PVKV010039312.1:0-13168 GCA_004027835.1 Alouatta palliata | reverse complement strand
TTCTAAGATCTTCCACAAAACATCTAGCCATCTAAAATGGAGAGATGAATCGTTCTGCCTATATAAACAAACTAGCTGTTAGAGGGTGGTTGGGGTATGCTACTCATAAGATTTCAGGGTGTCTTCCAGCTAAAACACCTCCATGATCTCAGTATGAAAAACCTGAAATCAGATGCCTATGTAAGGAAATAATCACCCAGTAAACCCAAAAATGCAAATGGATAATGCTGGCCATTTTGCCTCTCTGACGTTTCCTTGGGAATCTGCAAGAACCTCCCGTTTCCCCTCCCCCAATAAGACCATTTAAGTGTGTGTTAAACAACTACAGAATACTAAATAAAAAGTTTGGCCAAAACCAAAAAAAAAAAAAGATTAGGATTAAAAACAAATAACCCAGGGTTTCTGAAACTGTTTCTGCAGTTTAGAAAAGACATAAAAAATAATCAGTGATGCTTACAAAATGTTGAGTCCCGAGAAGTAACAGATTCTCAAGCCCAGTGTGAGGTAGAATTCTGCATATCTCAGAAACTTTTTTTTTTTTTGAGAGATAGGAGTCTCGCTCTGTTGCCCAGGCTATAGTGCAGTGGTGCAATTTCAGCTCACTGCAACCTCCGCCTCCCAGGTTCAAGTGATTCTCCTGCCTCAGCCTTCCAAGTGACTGGGACTATAGGCACTCACCACCATGCCCAGCTAATTTTGTATTTTTTGTAGAGACAATGTTTCACCATCTGGTCAGGCTGGTCTCGAACTCCTGACCACCTCAGCCTCCCAAAGTGCTGGGATTACCAGCGTGAGCCACCACACCTGACCAGAAACTTCTTTAAACCTAAGTGTTGGTACTTAAAATGGTGAATATCTTCAACCCGAGGAAACTGAAAAAAATTAAAATGATGGATATCATTTATCGGAAATGTGAGCTTACACACTATGTATTAACTGTGGTGCTGGACAGTGGAGTCACAATGACATTGCTTCAGATTGCCCATTCTGTTAATACAATGTTATTACATATTAACAGTATTCTTGCTTTATTTCCATTTGCCTTGTATTGTGAATATTGACACAATATCCACACAAACCTATATACTGAGTTTAAAATATTCTCAAGTTATAAAATATGAAGATATCATAGATTTGCAAATATGATTACCTCATATGCTACCCTGGAAATTGTGGCTGCTTAGACGAGACAAAGAAAAATTGTAAATACTAAAGTTAATTTGCTATTTGGGATCTATAATCTTATATTTAATAGTTATAGGTGCCAATAAAAATCCAATCAAATTTTTTAAATGTCATATGTTTTTACGACCAACAAACTCTAAAGGCTCTCTTATTACAATCATTTCAAGTACACTCAAATAGGTGTGACATATCACTGAGGAGAGTGCAGAGGAGTAAGCGAAATTTCCTCCTTTACCAACAATGGTTATGACCTAACTTATTCGCAAAAGATGGTTGTATTTGCAGAACCTTCTATTCTATTGATTAGCTCTCAATGCTCTTAACATTGAATTTTGTGCTAAAAATTGTTCTTGATATTTACTTCGCTTTTTTCTCTTATAGACATCTTCAAGTCAATTCAGCCTGGCTGGGAATGACCCTGAAACGCCATCCACTACCCTCTCCTGAATCCAGGCAATAAGCAACTTGAAATCATAAAACACAGAAGCAAATCTACCAATTCAGCAGGAACTGAATTCAGATCAGTTAATGCATAACTGATTGGCAGCAAATTGAAAAAGATACCAGTTTCATGATCTGATTTTAAAAGACAAGGTAATATAACGCCAACACTGAAACCTAGCATTTGTATTCTTCATAGCCAAGTGACAAGACAGCATATTAGTTCAAGTGGTATTTAACTTGAGATGATTTTTACTGTCATTGCATTTTATACATTATGGGATTTTTTTGAGAACAGTTTTCATAAGTATGCATTACTTTTACAAACAGAAAAGTAAAGCTATATTTTAAACAGCCTGGGCAACATGGCAAACCCTGTCCCTATAAAAAATACAAAAATTAGCCAAGCATGGTGGTACATGCCTGTAGTCCCAGCTACCTGGGGGAGGATCACCTGAGCCCTGGAGGTCGAGGCTGCAGTGAGCCGTGTTCATGCCACTGCACTCCAGCCTGAGTGACAAAATGAGACCCTGTTTCAAAAAAAGAAAAAGCAGTATTTGTTTTCTAAAATAAATATTGATTGTTATCCATTGCTGATGTAATGCTTTTCTTTATTTGGTAACTGTTACAGCTTACAGCAGGATGCCACCTTGGAGGGTGGCCTAATTGGAGTGTGATTCTGGGCCGGCAGCATCAGTATCACCTGGGAGCTTGTTGGAAATGCAGAGTCTCAGGCCCCACCCCAGGCCTGGTGAATCACATACTGCATTTTAACAACATCCCCAGAAGATTCACTAAGGTTTGAGAAGTGCTTGTGTCAATCCAAATCCCTCATTTAATAGAAGATGGATCAGAGCCAGGGAGGCTGAGTTTGCTTGTCCAGGGTTATACAAGTCACAGGAAGCAGAGCTGGAGCAGACTGTGTTTAATGATTCTTACCTCAGAATTCTTTCCATTGTATTTCCTAGGATTTCAGATCCAAAGGCAAGGCTGAAACAAAAGTATATTGATGTCAGAGAGTAAAAAGAGCATTTCCACCTAAACTCATGATCATTCTATGAAGTGTCATTACAAGTCCACCTATACTCCACATGTTTTGAGTTTGTAGAGAGAGAGTCCGTTTTGCTTCCCCCCGCAAAAAAAAAAAAAAAAAAAAAAAAAAAAAAAAAAGCATTGAAATTAGGCAACTATCAGACAAAAGTTGGCAGAAAGTATAGGAGATCTTTTCTCCATGAGTGCTCATTTTATCTTGGTTTCAAGCCAAAGCCATGTCTAGTTCAATGAAACTTAGCTTCAGGATTGATTTGCAAGAGAGGCAGCAGAAAAGAAAAGGATCCCCACTGGCCTGTGTCTCTGCTCTCACCCCCTCCAGTCTACTTCTCACCCACAGCCTTTGCAAGAGTGAGCTTTGCAAAAGAAAAATGAGAACATGCTGTTCTCCTCTCTGAATGTGGGTACCCTGAGAGTCCCCTGTATTCTTATAATAAATTCTACCATTAAGCTGGCTTTGTCACTTGCAACAAGAGTCCTAATTCTTAAGCTGTTGGAGACTCACCCTCCCATACACAAAATTCATGGATCTAGTTGTGATGTTCAAATGAGACAGAATGTATGAAGCACCAGAAATAGTGTAGAACCTCAAAACATGACCACTCTTTCCTCCTCCCTTCACCTGGTCCATTAATATACAGATAACTTTCATATCTATATTCCAGTTGGCATTTCTTTCCTAAACCTCAGACAGTTCATCCAATAAGCTGGTAAATATCTTCATTTATGTATCCTAAAGGAAGCTCAAATTGAGCAAGTTCAAAAACAAATCTTATGGCTCCAATTTTTCCAGTTCTCTGGAGTCCAATATCCCAACTTTCTAGTTCCACATTTTGGTGCAACTGATTACTTTGAAGTCATCTTCTATTCTTCCCTGTTCTTCTTGCTTCTCTTCCCCTCCTCCAACCCCTAAAGCATCTTATTAATTCTCTTCTTCCACAACTCCCAAAGCATCTGTTAATTCTCTTCTCAAAGAATGTCTCCAGTCGTCTCCTCTCATTGCCACTGCTCCTGGGTTAGTACAGGCCCCCTCTACTCTTGATTGACTTCAAATATATCTCTTCTTGCACTTTTTATTTCAGCATAAAAGTCAAATTCCTTAGGACGACATGCAAGACCTTTCATGACCTGGCTCTCTCTCTCTCTCCTGTTTTATCTCTTGCCTCTTTCCATACCATCTCAGTCTGTTTTCTGCTGTTGTAACAGGTTACTACAGACTGAGTTATTTATAAAGAATGGAAGTTTACTTGGCTCACAGTTCTAGAGACTGAGAAGTCCAAGAGCATAGCACTGCATCTGGGAGAGTCAACTCATGGCAGAAGGCATCACATTGTGAGGAAGCATGCATGAGAGACAGAGAGAAAAGGAGGACCAAACTTAGCCTTTCATCATATCCCACTCCCACGATAGCTAACCTACTCCCGCAAAACAGCATGACTGCATATATGAGACCACAGCCCTCATAACCCAATCACCTATTCAAGGTCCCACCTTCCAGTTCTGTTACATTCTCAACTATATGTCAACATGAATTTTGGTGGGAAAGTTCAAATCACAGCATATACCTTTCCAAGGACCACCCTTACCTCACCCCTCATCAGCTGCCTAACTGCCCACAGTCTTTAAGACTACCTTGCCATCCCCTCCAGGAAGCCATCAGCCCAACTCCTTTAAAAGGTAGGCTTGCCTTGTACTAATTTCTATTAATGCATCTAACACAATGGAATTTAATTGATTATATTTTTATTCCCTACTAGCTTGTCAGGACAAGATATTCTTTTTCAATGATCTGGCACAACAGAGTCCAAGAAATGCTAACTGAACGAGTGAACATTATCACTTGTATCTTTTTTGTTTTTCGAGACAGGGCTTCGGTTGCCCAGGTTGGAGTGCAGTGGCATAAACACGGCTTACTGCAGCCTCAATTCCCTGGGTTCAAGCAATCCTTCCACCTCAGCCTCCTGAGTAGCTGGAACTACAGATGTGAGCCAACATGCCTGGCTAATTTTTAAAAATTTTTTTGTAGAGATGAGGTCTCACCATGTTGCCCAGTCATGTCTCAAACTCCTGGGCTCAAGTGATCCTACTGCCCTGGCCTCCTGAATTGCTGGGATTACAGGTGTGAGCCACCACGCCCAGCTGTGCCACCTTTTACTGGGGCATTTGGGACATTCTGTTTCCACTCCTGTAACTCAAGAGTTTCTTTTCAGGTATCACTTTTATTCTTGGGTTTTTATATATTATACATATATTTAAGAAAAAGTTTTAAGTCTCTATAAAATCATTTTCCTCCTTTTATCATGTTCTTTTTCAGTATTTGTTTATATGCATGCATTACCTATAATCCTAGTGGATATAGAAAATTGTTACCATATTTTTACCTAGCACAACCTAAACACATTTGCTTATCATCAGAATTGTCCTAATTATCTTATTGTTTTTCCAGTATTCTACATAATTAGCATATAGTATTTTTCTTACTTGCCCTTCTGTGGGATATTCTGCGTGGCCTGCCTTCACCTACTGTGGCTCATTCTTCAATGGCATTTGCTTCTATTTAATGGACACTAAGCACTTTGTGTCAGATATATTTTTATTTTCTATTTTATAAATGAGGACCTGAAGCTTAGCTTTGTTTAGTCACTTTCTCAAGGTTACGTAGCCAGTAAATATCAGAGGAGGATTTAAGTCAAGTGTGTCTAACTCAGAGGATCATATTCTTTACCGTATACCACCATGACAACACACACATTTTTCTTGTTTTGGGTAAACTTCTAAGATAAAGTCCCAGAAGAAGAGGGTTTTGTGACTCATTACATGCACTACTGAATTTACCAATACTCATCACTACTTTGCTAATGCCTTAAAAATGTTTTACAAATTTTACCATGCTGATGAACACCAATTTTAATTTTTGTACCTTATATGTGAAGTTTAAGGTCTTTCAAAGTGTTTATCTTATCATTTGCATTTATTCTTGTGTGAAACCTATTCTTATTCTTTAAATTTTTTTTTTTTTTTTTTTTGAGCTAGAGTCTCGCTCTGTCACCCAGGCTGGAGTGCAGTGATGCGATCTCAGCTCACTGCAGCCTCCCCCTCCTGGGTTCAAGCAAGTCTCCTGCTTCAGCTGGGATTACATGTGTGTACCACCGTGCCTGGTAATTTTTTTTGTATTTTTAGTAGAGACAGGGTTTCACCACGTTGGCCAGGCAGATCGTGAACTCCTCAAGTGATCCATCCACTTTGGCCTCCCATGAGCCACCATGCCCAGCCCCTTATTCTTTAATTTCATATTATTTAATTTTATACCTGTAGTCTTGATATTTATCATTTACAAATAAATGTTAATTCAATTTCTTCTATGATTTCAGCTGCTTCCATTGCACTTTCCATCAGTTTTTTACCATGATTTTCTATTTAAGTTCTTATTTTGAGCTTATTTTTTCTGTGTCATGTAAGGTGTTTAAAATGATTAATGAAATTTCCACTCCATCATGCCATTCATTAAATCAATAAATCTTCCATTGTTTTCAGTGTGGTGACATACAAAGATTATGGGGCTTTTAGAGAAAACAGATCTGGGTTCAGATCCTGGCAGTGGAGAAGAATCCAGTTGTGGTTTGAGGGCGGCCTTTTCCCAAGCCTCTAAGAATCTCTGCCCACCTGCAGGGCTCAGGAATGTAGGACAAAGGAAGATCCTGCAGACCAACATCTCCGCCCCGCTCCACTCACAAGCCCATCTGGGGCACTCGTGCCTTCCTCCAACTTAAGCTGCAGGACTTGGCAGTGCCAGCCACATATCTTCTCCAGAAGGATCTTGGTGGCCCAGGGAAGTGGGACAGACCTAGAGCAGTTAGCTAAGCAGGGACCTTTACCAGAGAAGAATGGCAAGCAAGTGACTATGGAGGCAACCAAAGAGAAAGAAAATGCTTCCAGGAAGAGAGCAGAGTTGAGGAGCTGATCTCTTTGCAAAACAATCAGGACATTCTTGACATTGCATTGATTCCTCACCTGAGGTACGCTGGGAGTTGCACGATCCTCCCGAGCTGTGACAGGGACACCTTCCACATGGATACAGAAATTGGCAACATCGCTGGGTGCCTGTAATCCCAGCACTTTGGGAGGCCGAGGTGGGTGGATCACCTGAGGTCAGGAGTTCAAGACCAGCCTGACCAACACGGAGAAGCCCAGTCTGTACTAAAAATACAAAAATTACCTGGGAATGGTGGTGCATGCCTGTAACCCCAGCTACTCGGGAGGCTGAGGCAGGAGAATCGTTTGAACTCAGGAGGTGGAGGTTGCAGTGAGCCGAGATCGTGCCACTGCACTCCAGCCTGGACAACCAGAGAGAAACTCCGCCTCAAACAACAACAACAACAACAAACTTTTTGTCGTTTATCTGAAATTCGATGTAACTATGAATAGGGGGCCTGGTTGTTTTTTTTTTTTTTTTTTTTTTTTTTTTTGCTGATGTTGGCAATGCTGCTTTGGGACTGAGGGCAGGCAAGGCAGAGGTCTGAGGATGGAAACCCGGGCTCTGCAGCACTCAGAGGTGTCAGAAGGGAAGGAACAGGTGAAGGAGGCTGGGTGACAAATAAGGCAGAGGAAACAACCCTAGTGTAGGGTGTCCTGGATCCCTGGGTTGAGGGGTAAAGAAAGTTACAGAGGAGGTAGTGATCTGCAGGCTCCCAGTCAGAAAAGGACCAGAATTAACTGTCCCATTTGGCAATGGGGAAAGCACTGGCCTCCCCAACAAGGCAGTGGCCTCCCAACAGCCTGAGCATTCTGCAATGCCACCTGGGATCCTTGTTTCCTGCAGCAGGGGCCTGCAGTGCCCTGAATTAGTTTATGCACACTCAACTGGTAAAAGCATTCAAGGTGGCTTTAATCTTGTGCTTGCTGTAGAATCTATCTTTTATGTGGGAGGGGGGACAGAGTCTCACTCTGTCACCCAGGCTGGAGTGCAGTGGCATGATCTTGGCTCACTGCAACCTCCACCTCCTGAGTTCAAGCGATTCTCCTGCCTCAGCCTCCCAAGTAGCTGGGATTACAGGCATAAGCCACCACACCCAGCTAACTTTTGTATTTTTAGTAGTGACAGGGTTTTACCGTTTTGTCCAGGCTGGTCTCAAACTCCTGCCCACCTCAGCCTCCCAAAGTGCTGGGATTACAGGCGTGAGCCACCACACCCACCTGAATGAATCTTTCTATCTTGAAGAGGCCATAGGGGAACACAGGCATTGCAGTTTTCAATGGATTCACCACTAGCACCCTTCAAAAAAGGGCAGCCTTGCACACAGGTGAGGAGTTGAATAGATAAATGGTAACGAGCACTGATAAAAATAAGAAACTGGCCAGCCACGGTGGCTCACACCTGTAATCCCAGCCCTTTGGGAAGTTGAGGTGGATGCATCACTTGAGGTCAGGAGTTCAAGGCCTGCCTGGCCAACATGGTGAAACCCTGTCTCTACCAAAAATACAAAAAATTAGCTGGGCATGATGGACACGCCTGTAATTCCAGCTACTCGAGAGGCTGAGGCAGGAGAATCACTTGAACCCAGGAGGCAGAGGTTGCAGTGATCCGAGATCACACCACTGCGCTCCAGCCGGGTGACAGAGCAAGACTTGGTCTCAAAAAAAAAAAGGGGAAATTGACTTACAATAAAATTGGAGGTGCCCACCCCTACAACACGCCAGAGCCACTTCCCAAAGCTCAAATCTCACATACATTTTTCTGGAAAAAGTAAGCATTGTTGGCACCACTTGAATCTTCTACATCTTTTAATATATGGTTGTTTCCCGCCAACATAGCAAAACCCGACGTCTACTAAAAATACAAAAAAACTAGCTGGGCATGGTGGCGTGTGCCTATAATTCCAGCTACTCGGGAGGCTGGGACAGGAGAATCGCTTGAACCCGGAGGCAGAGGTTGCAGTGAGCCAAGCTCCCGTCACCGTACTCCAGCCTGGGTAACAGAGGGAGACTCCATCTCAAAAAATAAAAATAAAATAAATAAATAACATAAAATATGGTTGTTTCCATTAACTTCCTTCATTCAAGAGGTGCAGGCACTATTGCTTCACCCTCCACGCACCAGCCGAGAAGGACTTACTAGAGTTAGAAACCAAAACAAATAAACATAACAAACATTCGCGTAGAGCTTGGCGTTCACTACACTGAATATAAAATGGTGGTGAACACTGGAGTGTTAGCAGAGGTGAATCCGTACAGGTCTGCGGCAAGTTGATTCTTGCCTCCTCGGAGGAAAGAATTTGTCTGAGGGGCTTGAGGCAGAGTGAGACCAAGGACAGTTTTAGAGCAGGAGTGAAAGTTTGTGAAAAAGTTTTAGAGCAGGAACAAAAGAAAGTAAAGTGCACTTGGAAGAGAGTCAGACGGTGACTGAGAGACCCAAGTGCCCCGTGTGACCTTTGACTTGGAGTTTTACACGTCACCATGCTTCTGGGTTCCCGCATCTCTCCTTCCTTGATTCTTCCTTGGGCTGGGCTGTCCACGCGCATGGCGGCCGGCCAACACTTGGGAGGGGCACATGCACAGTGTGTTTACTGAGGTTGTGCGCATGCTCACTTGAGGCGGGGTTTTTTTCTTTTCCCCTTACCAGTTAAGAGTTCCTAGAGGAAGATTACACAGCAATTAAACTCCGCCATTTTGCCTCCTAGTGCACAAGCTGGAACTCACTAGCCTAACTCCTAAAATCGTATTGGGAAGCTGCTGATCACCAGCTTCAGGTGTTTTCTGTCTGTTGGGATACTCTCTTTCCTTGGCGCTGGCTGCTACCAATTATTATTTTAAAGAGACAGTTAACAACCTCTTGATTATCACCTCATGGTTGCCTGTCAGTCCTGGTGGTGGGGGCCCTCTCCCACCTAGCTCATGCCTGACTAGCTACTGTAGCAGAAGGGGAAGTGATTTCCATGCGATGAAATCTCACCCTGCACGAAGGCATTCTCTCAGCTTGAGTGCAAGCCAGGGCTGCAGCTTCAAAGAACATTCTGCCTCACCTTAGATGGCCAGACCTCACCTGTGATCCCTGACCAAATAGCACCAGGACTGGAAACCTTAGCCTCTAGTTAGAAAATGAGCCCGGGATGGGGAGAGGATCCAAGATGGCCGATTAGGAGCAGCTGACGATTGCAGCTGCCAGTGAAAGCCTGGAGGGTGAGTGGACGCCACATTCCCAGATGGATTTTTATTGCCCACAGACCAGGAGATTCCCAGGGGGAAGAGCCCCATGGGTCGCCAGCGCAGCTGGTTTGGCCGGCGCGGCTGTTTTCGCCAGTGCCGCTGTTTTGGGCGGCGCCCCGGCGCAGCGGTTCCCCATACAAAATACGTGGGTCTGGGTGCCGTTTTAGCTGGCAATTGGAGCTCTGGGAAGGCAGAGCCGCCCATTCATTTGATTAAAAAAGGGGACTGAAACAGGGAGCCAGGCCAGGAGATTTCCCAGGCAAAAAAATGCCACGAAACTCAGCGCCCATGGTTTCAGCCAGTGCAGCGGGTCACCACACGGGAAATCACACAGATCCTGGCGCCTTTTCAACAGGCGGCTGGAACACCTGGGAGACAGTCGACCATTCAACTTAAAAAAAAAGTTCTGAGGCAGGGAGCTGGTGATCAGGCTCGGCTGGTCCCACCCCCACAAAAAAAAACAGCCATTGAAAACGCTCTGGATCGAGAGTTTCACAGCAAGCACAGCTGAACCCGGGACGGTCCAGCTCTGTGGGGGAGGGGCATCCACCATTACTGAGGCAGTCTGCCACTACAGAAGTAGTTTGCCATTGCAGAGGCAGTTCTAACTACACCGGTATAAACTGGACTGCAGGGAAGTTCACACAGCAGCTGGGCAGAGCCCACAGCAGCTCAGCAAAGCCTCTGCAGACAGTGACTAGGCTGCCTGATCGCTAGGCAAGGCAACCCTGAGAAAAAGGCAGCAGCACAAGGGAAACTCATAAATAAAGCCCTAACTCCCCAGGACAGAGCCCCTGGGGAAAAAAAGGGGTTTATGAGTTCTGCTGCAGCAGACTTAAACGTACCTGCCCAGCAGCTCTGAAGGAACAATGGAGCTCACAGCTCAGCACTTGAGCTCCTATAAAGGACACTCTGTCTCCTCAAGCAGCTCCCTGACCCCCGTATATCCAACAAATCACCTCATAAAGGAGAGCTCAGACTGACATCTGGTGGGTAATCTTCTGGGACAAAGATAACAGAAGAAGAATCTGGCAGCAACCCTTACTGTTCTACAGCTGCTGCAGGTGATCCCCAGGCAAGCAGGGCCGGGAGTTGACCTCAGCAGTCCTACGGGAGAGGGGCCAGACTGTTAGAAGGAAAACTAAGAAACAGAAAGAAATAACTTCATCATCAACAAACTGGACGTCCAGTGAGAGACCCCATCTGAAAATCACCAACCACAAAGACACTGTTAGAAGGAAAACTAAGAAACAGAAAGAAATAACTTCATCATCAACAAACTGGACGTCCAGTGAGAGACCCCATCTGAAAATCACCAACCACAAAGACCACACATAGATAAATCCACAAAGATGGGAAGAAACCAGCGCAAAAAGGAGGAAAACACCCCAAACCAGAATGCCTCTCCTCCTGCAAGGGATCACAACTCCTCACCAGCAAGGGAATAAGGCTGGATGGACAATGAGTGTGATGAAATGACAGAATCAGGCTTCAGAAAGTGGGTAATAGAAACTTCTGTGAGCTAAAAGAACATGTTCTAACCCAATGCAAAGAAACTAAGAACCGATTTGACAAAATGCTAACGAGAATAACCAACCTAGAGAGGAATGTAAGTGAATTGATGGAGCTGAAAAACACAACACAAGAACTTTGTGAAGCATACACAAGTTTCAACAGCCGAATCGACCAAGCAGAAGAAAGGATATCAGAGCTCAAAGATCAACTCAATGAAATAAAACGAGAAGGCAAGAGTAGAGAAAAAAAGGTAAAAAGGAATGAACAAAGTCTCCAAGAAATATGGGACTATGTGAAAAGACCTAATCTACATTTGATAGGTGTACCTGAATGTGACGGAGAGAATGAATCCAAGCTGGAAAATACTCTTCAGGATATTATCCAGGAGAACTTCCCCAACCTAGGAAGGCAGGCCAATATTCAAGTTCAGGAAATACAGAAAACACCACAAAGATATTCCTCAAGAAGAGCAACCCCAAGGCACATAATCGTCAGATTCACCAGGGTTGAAATGAGGGAGAAAATGCTAAAGGCAGCGAGAGAGAAAGGTCGGGTTACCCACAAAGGGAAGCCCATCAGACTCACAGCAGATCTCTCAGCAGAAACCCTTCAAGCCAGAAGGGAGTGGGGGCCAATATTCAACATCCTTAAAGAAAAGAACTTTCAACCCAGAATTTCATATCCAGCCAAACTAAGTTTCATAAGCGAAGGAAAAATAAAATCCTTTGTGAACAAGCAAGAACTCAGAGATTTCATCACCACCAGGCCTGCTTTACAAGAGCTCCTGAAAGAGGTAATAAACATAGAAAGGAACAACCAGTACCAGCCACTCCAAAAACATACCAAATGGCAAAGAGCAGCAACACAATTAAGAAACTGCATCAACTAACCGGCAAAACAGCCAGCTAGCATCAAAATGGCAGGATCCAATTCACACATAACAATATTAACCCTAAATGTAACTGGGCTAAATGCCCCAATCAAAAGACATAGACTGGCAAACTGGATAAAAAGCCAAAACCAGTGGTGTGCTGTATCCAGGAAACTCATCTCACATGCAAAGATACACAAAGGCTCAAAATAAAGGGATGGAGGAAGATTTACCGAGCATATGGAGAGCAAAAAAAAGCAGGAGTTGCAAATCTCATCTCTGATAAAATAGACTTTAAACCAACAAAGATCAAAAGAGACAAAGAAGGACATTACATAATGGTAAAAGGATCAATGCAACAAGAAGAGCTAACGATCCTAAATATATATGCACCCAATACAGGAGCACCCAGATACATAAGGCAAGTTCTTAATGACTTACAAACAGACTTAGACTCCCACACAATAATAGTGGGAGACTTGAACACCCCATTGTCAATATTAGACAGATCAACGAGACAGAAAAGTAACAAGGATATCCAGGACTTGAACTCAGACCTGGATCAAGCAAACCTAATAGACATTTACAGAACTCTCCACCCCAAATCCACAGAATATACATTCTTCTCAGCACCACATCGCACCTACTCTAAAACTGATCACATAATTGGAAGTAAATCACTCCTCAGCAAATGCAAAAGAACGGAAATCATAACAAACAGTCTCTCAGACCACAGTGCAATCAAGTTAGAACTCAGAATTCAGAAACTAACTCAGAACCGCACAGCTTCATGGAAACTGAACAACTGGCTCTCGAATGTTGACTGGATAAACAATGAAATGAAGGCAGAAATAAAGATGTTCTTTGAAACCAACAAGAATGAAGACACAACATACCAGAATC
>PVKV010039311.1:0-13165 GCA_004027835.1 Alouatta palliata | reverse complement strand
ATAATGATAATAAAATTAAGTAAAAAATGTATCACTGTAAAGCATCAACATTAGTGAGGGAGAAATGCAGAAATTCAGGTCAAAGAAATCAAGTTGACAAAAAAACTAGAAATATACACATTGGTATATATCAATTAAATGTGATCACATCAAAGAAAACTATTCTAAAATCATTTTTGAACCAGCAGTTAAATTAAAAAGGAAGAAGAGTCAAAACAACACCAAACTTTTCAACAGCAGCATTGTAAATAAAATAATAATAGAAAAAATACTTCAAAGAGTTGACAAAAATTGACATTGCCTTTTAGTGTTTGAAAGAATTATAGCTTTATAGTGTTTAATTGAAATACAATAAACTGTATGTACTTAAACTGCATAATTGGGTAAATTTTAACAAATTAATACATCCTGAAATCATAACCATGATCAAGAAAACAGACATTTCCATCACGCCAAAAGTTTTATTTTGGCCCATATTATAAACATCTTTCCTACACATACCATTCTCAGGAAGCTGCTGATTTTTGCCGCACTTGATTTACTTCCATTGTCTTGAAGTTGTGTCAATTGCTCTAATTCTATACACTCTTTTCTTCGGTCTAGTTTTTTTTAATATTTACATCATTTTCTTAAAATTCATTTGTGTTTTTGCACATATCAGCATTTCAGATAATTTTATTGCTTAGTACTATTCTGTTAAATGCTTATAGTCTAATTTGTTTATCCATTCATTTGTTGACGAACATTTAAATTATTTTTAGCTAAGTGCTATTATAAGAAATCTTTTAAGTACATTTTTAAATGTATAAATCTTTGGATATATTTTATTTGACTTTGGTAAGTGGGAGTGGGATGTCTGAGTCATATGGTATGTGGATGCTTAACTTTTAAAAAGCTCCCAATATTTTTTCTAAAGTGTTTTTAGCATTTTGCTTTGCTACTAGCAACGCAGTAGATTTCCAGTTGCTTCATGGCCTCACCATCAATTTAGGAAATAGATAAAACCATGTGGTCAGCTATATTTTAATTTTAACCAATCTAATACATGTATTAAGCATCCAAAAATGTACATATTGGCAAAAATATCATGTAAATAAAAATGGTCTATTCAAGATATTCATGCACACAAGATTTAAAAAGATCTTTTTGTGAAAATACGCTTGAAGTGATAAGTTGGAAACAATAGCAATAAACCCAGAAGGTCCTATGAAATATATAGGTAGGAAGATTAAATAAATTAGAAAAATACATTGTCTACAGAAGCAATTTTTTAAAGCTCAGCATAGTGGCTGTATGCACACTACATGTATGTCATTGTCGATGGTGACTTGCAGATACGAAGAAGCATCAGTCACAGCCTCTTCATGGTGAGACCAAAATGTAGCCATCTTTGTGAATCCCATTCTTGTTCAAATGTACAGAATTTCTAAACCTTTCTACTTCAGAGTGCTCTAATTTCTAATAAACCCTTGTAATGTACTGCCTTTCATGTAGCGTATTATTAGTTTTAATGGATAAATGTAGTTAAAGGCTTGATTTTACACTTATGTAGGTGTCTAGAAAATTACTGAACTCATTTCTCTTCTGTAAAATGGAGATAAAAATACATTTCAAGTATCGTTATCAGGGTTAAATGCTGAAGCACTACAGATTTTTCACTGCAGTAACTTACTTTTTTATCACATGATTACAATATCCATGAGACAAACATACATTTATTGAATAAATCAAAAATAGGATGTTTGAATTATAAACAGAAACACATAGCTTCAATGTATATTCTCATGAGTAAAAGTGAGATTATTCAGCAACTAGACCAACATAATATTTAAATAATATTGTAAATAAAACTAGTTTTGTGATTCTCTAGGTTATATTCTCTCCAGTATACAGTTTACAATAGCAAAATAAAGCTATAACCATATCCTACAGTGGGTGACAAATAGCACTTGCCAAACTTTAATGCCAATGTCTCCCTTCAGTGAACAAGTTTCATTAATTACCTTTAAATTTGGCAGAAGCCTTACTGTTAGAAACTCAATAGCAGACACTTCATTATAAGTCCAGTCAGTACTCATAAATGATGATTGAATCTAACTCAATATAAACCCAGCCATTTGCCCTTATAAGATTGTGTGGCAGGTAAAATCCACTGTTCTTATGAAAACACACAAGGCCCAAAGTAGACGTCAGTTATATCCATCTTACACTATTAACACATAGAGTGACTTAAAGATGCTTCCCAAAGCAGTAACATCTTTCTCTACTTCTTACAAAAAATGAGAGTTAAATGCAGTTTTAATTAATAAATTTATAACGAGTATAGATGTTCATACAATATGATTCTTAACTCTGCACGGCTGCTTCTGAAATTCAAATCACATAGCTGAACACATTAGAGTAGCATAGTCTCTCCATAATGACATATGCCAGATTTGTGTGTGTCTCTTTTTGTGGCAAATAATTCCTCTAATTTCTTTCACAGAAATTAAAGTGATTCTTTCAAAGAAAAAATAAATGTTTCTATTTAGAATAACCTGCAGGCTTATTCTCTAAAGTTACTGCATTTTGGCATTGTGAGATATGGAAATAGCTAAAGCTGTGTGCAATATGCCACTAAATATTTCCTGAAATCTTACAATAAGAATAATTTATGGACTAGCCAAAAATTAATATCTATGATCACGATGACTATTGTGAAATATGACAATATCAAACATTATCTATTAATGAATGAATTTATCTAATTTCTGTGAACATTTTACTTTTTATCCTAATGACTCATTATCTCTGATGTACTTCTCTAGCTTTTACATGTTTTAGCCTTGTTTACTCACGATTTCTCTTAGCAGTGTTGGAAGATTAATACTGGTTAGTACAGGAACTGCCCATTTAGTTGTGCTGCAAACCTGTTGCTCTCCTTGTTGCTGCTGAGGAAATACTTGATACTTTGCACATTTTTATGTGCTCCTTTTCCTACTGTGTCCCTTTGCATGGCTAAAATGGAAACCTACTCAATTCTGTATTGGAGAAAGTGAAAACAATTTCTAGACCCATAGTATTTGTTTCCGACGTCTGATGTAACAAATTACCAAAAACATAGTGACCTTAAGCAATGCTTGTACCCCCATTGTAGCTAGGAAATAACTCACTTGCTTTGAAACTGGGTAACAGGAAGAAGTTGGAAAAGTTTGGAGGGCTCAGAGAAAGACAAGAAAATGTGGGAAAGGCTCATAGGTATAAAGTACTTGAGTTGAGACTTTGGATCGTAGACTTTTGAGTTAATGCTGAAATGAGTTAAGATTTTTGGGGACTGTTTGGAAGATATGATAGATTTTGAAATGGAGAACATGAGATTTTGGAGGGGCCAAGAGTGGAATTATATGATCTGGCTGTGTCCCCATCCAAATAGCATATTGAATGCCCATGTGTTGTGGGATGGATATAGTGGGATGTAATTGAATCAGGGCAGCTGGTCTTTTATGTGCTGTTCTCATGACAGTGAATAAGTCTCACAAGATCTGATGGTTTTAAAAAGGAGAGTTTCCCTGCACATGCTGTTTTCTCTTGTCTGCTGCCTTATGAGATGTGTCTTTCGCCTTCTGCCATGATTGTGAGGCCTCCCCAACCGTGTGGAACTGTAAGCCCATTAAATTTCTTTCTTTTGTAAATTGCCCAGTCTCAGGTATGTATCTATTGGCATGGTGAAACAGGCTAATACAGCTGGTTAAACAGGTTTCTTACCCTTACCTTTAGGAAAAGAACTACCACAGTTATGTTAGTAGTTGGTGGAGCTATATGTATACTTTTTCTTTTCTCTAACTGGTATCTGCTTTTTAATGAGTAGGTACAAGTATGAAGTTAATGAAATATATTCTAGTTATGTTAGAATAATTTAATTTGCAAGTTTATTTGTGCATTTCAAGCTTTTGCAGACAAACTCTATAGAGATATATACTATATCCCTGAGAAAAATTACTGCAGAGATAAATACTCAGTCTTTCAGATATCTGCTACAACTTCCTTCCCTTTGTAGTTTAAGAACTAGCTTACAAACTTACAGTGCACAGGAAAAACTGATACTGAAGATTCAACAAGGCCTCTAGACTTTCAAATTTCTGGGTTGTTAGCAAACTAGTTTGTTCCATGAACTGATGACTGTTGAGGTATGTCTGATGTTCTTGGACTCTTTGAGTGGCTGATTTATAAGAGTGGAGTAGTGACCATGTGCTTCCAGGCTCAACAATTCCAACCACAGAGGTATTATTTTTTCAACTTGACTTTTTACAAACCACATGCAATTAAGTAGCTTTGAAACCAACTCAATTGTCCCATAGAATTGATGCTTACTTTTTTTTTTTTTTTTAATAAGCATAGAAATCAACACTCCCAGTCTTAAAACTTATGGAAGTTACAGTTCTCTTATCTGAGTTCGTTTTTCAGGAAACCAACCATCAGCCTTCTTAGATAGTATCAATGAACTGAAACTTACCAGATCATTGTATCTGCACAGTTAGACACTAGACCCCTCATCATCATAATTGCCTAAATGATCACCTGCTTCCTGTTAACCAACTCCTCTTCCTTAACTTTTGCTAATTCCGATTTTCATGCATGCAGCTACATTTCTTCTCTGCTACATAAACCTCTGATTTTAGTTGGTCAGAGAAAAGGATTTGAGACAGCTCTCCCATGTCCTCAAATTAAAGCACTCAATTAAAGCTTTCTTCCCTGGCAACATTTGTTGTTTCAGTGATTGGTTTTCTACACAGTGAACAGCAGGATGTAGACCAAACCCCTGGTGTTTTGATAACAATTTCATGTATTTTATTTGGAAGAATGGGACCCACAGAGCCTCTACATAGAATTATAAGACCCATGGTTTGTCAAAAAATTATTTAACTTACCTATTTAGGTACTATCTAATAATGATTCATTGTCTCTGCATTGCACTAGGTTTCAAGTGCTTCCTACAAACTTGTATAGGCTCACAATTTTTCCTACATAAGCCTGAAAAAATAGAGTTCCCCTCCTGATTTTCTGCTACTATGCCAAAGCTGTGTGGAAGTTTCTGATTTCACTCTAGCCAATAGGTGTGGGCCAAAGATGTTGATAAATTCAGAAACAAAACCTTTGTATAAAACATTATTTTAGTGTAGTTATTATGCATTTTTTTCTCCTTGCAAAACATCACAGTGTTAGAAAGGAAAAACGTAGCATCTTCTAAAATTATTTTTACATCTTGTCTCTGTTCTTCATGGCTGAGAAATCCAAATTGTTTAGTTACCAATGGAAGAACTAATACTTAGCTACGTTTTGGAAGTGTTTGTAATTACTAATTTGAATTTGTACAACATATGCTATAGTAAAATTAGTTGGATAGAGTTTTGATTTTGTATTTGGTTCTACTTTTTCCAGTATAGATGTTTATTTTGAATTTGAATTTTGATATTAGTTTATCGTATTAGTTTTTTTCTTTTGCTAATAATCTAGATTATAACATCTAATGAGAAAAAATTTTATGGAAAAATCATTTTAAAAAATTTAAGTCATTAAAACTATTATTTACTTATTTATTTGTTTATTTATTTATTTTGAGATGGAGTATCTCCTTGTCATCCAGGCAGGATGGAGTGCAATGGTGCAATCCTGGCTCACTGCAACCTCTGTCTCCTATGTTCAAGCAATTATCTTGCCTCAGCCTCCCGAGTAGCTGGGATTACAGGCATATGCCACCATGCATGGCTCATTTTTTGTGTCTATATGTAATTCATTATTTTGGTAAAATAACTTCCTCATTCGATCAGAAAATATTAAGTGAGTGAAAGACATTTTTCTAGGCTTCTGAAAGTAGAATGACTATCTTATACCAATTTAGTATAAATATTTAAACTAATCAATTTAAATCATAAGGAAGTTATTCACACCTAGGATAACAAAATGAGAAAATTCTTAAGGCAAAAACTCACCTTTGTGTATTATAAATAGTGATCATTTGTGCGAGACTGAAGCATTGTTTAGATAAAGAGCAAATAGTAGGTATTTGAGATGATCACTTCAACAGCATGTGAAGAGCTTGAATTTCAACTGCATAAGAAGCCAATGAAGATTTTTTGAATAGGTAAATGATATAAAACTTTACAATATCTAAGTTTGCCCTTAGCACCTCTTACTACTCTGACTGCATAGATCCCTCCTGGCTGTCACTCTGTAGCAAAGACAATTCCACTCCTCACCACCCAGCATGGTCTGGAGAACTCATCCTAGAAACATAAAACTCCATATGTCTTTTGCCTCAGAAGATAGAATTTTTATCTCAGTCAAAATCCTGTTAACACTAACAAATTCCAACCGTTTGATTTTTTCTTTCTTTCTTTTTTTTTTTTTGTAGAATAACTTCAAATAGGATTAATCTCATCTTCAGGAAAATGCCACATTATGTTCTTGCAGAATTTCCTAAACTAGGGTAAGTTAAATGGTATCAGAATGTAATATAATACTTTACTGTTAGTATGTCATGAGCTAGTCATTCATTAATAGTGCTATGCATAGGTCAATATTCAAGACAATATACTTTTAAAAAATGCCTATAACATAAAGTAATGTGTGTGTGTGTGTGTGTGTGTGTGTGTGTGTGTGTTTTGCTTTCTTTAGTTGTTTTTAGTTCTGAATCTCAAACTTGTGATTCACATACAAATAGTTTCAACAGTACAATCAGCTGATCAAGAGAAAGCACTAATTTAATTATGCATACTTCAAATTGCTGAAAGTTTTATGTCAGATTTGCATAGGTCAAAAGAAATATACTTTCATTATTTGCTGATGCAGGAACATGTGTTTCTGTGGAATTTTAGGTCAGGTAACTTTAGGAATAATTTTCTACCAGAAGCTAGATAAATTTTTATTAGGTGTTATTCCAAGGGCCTGAGGAAATGACTGATACTGGTTGGAATTTAAAATGCATACACTACAAGTAGAAATTTTCAGAGATGGCAGTGTGAGACTGCCATCTGAATGAGACTTTACAAGTATTAACATTATATAGGGATTATGCTTGACATTATAATTTACACATCCCATGAAAGATTCTTTCAGAGTGTAAATTACTGAATGTCAAGGTAAACAATAACTATGATACATGCATTGATATCATCATATGTAAGCAAGAGAAAAGGGGAAATTCTGCTACTATTTGCACAATAGATAAATTACTCTTCTCCTGGGGGTGGTAGAACATGGCCTAGAAAATCAGAAATAACTAATTCCAGACAGTAATGACACATAGGTCAATGCTTATTTAGAATAAGTATTGTTTGCTAAGAAGCGGTTGACTAACCACAACCCCAAAAAAGGCTGTGGACATTATGTTGCTGATAAAATCAAACAGACTATGTACTAGTCTGTTTTCATGCTACTGATAAAGACATACCTGAGACTGGGCAATTTACAAAATTTGTTTATTAGACTTACAGTTCCATGTGGTTGGAAAGGCCTCACAAGTATGGCAGAATGTGAAAGGGACATCTCACATGGTGGGAGAAAAGAGAAGAGAGCTTGTGCAGGGAAACTCCCCTTTATAAAACAATCAGATCTCGTGAGACTTATTTCCTACCATGACAACAGCATGGAAAATTCCTGCCCCTATGAATTGATTACCTCCCACTGGATCACTCCCAGAACAAATGGTAATTCAAGATGAGATTTGGGTAGGGACACAGCCAAACAATAGTATTCTGCCTCTGGCCCCTCCCAAATCTCATGTCTTCACATTCCAAAACTAATCATGCCTTCCTAACAGTCCCCCAAAGTCTTAACTCATTTCAGCATTGACTCAAAAGTCCACAGTTCAAAGACTCATCTGAGACAAGGCAAGTCCCTCCTGTCTATGAACCTGTAAAATCAAAATCATGTTAATTATTTCCTACATACAATAAGAGTATACAGGCATTGGGTAAATATAGCCACTCCAAATGGAAGACATTGGCCAAAACAAAGGGGCTACAGGTCCAATGGAAGTCCAAAATACAGCAGGACAGTCAAATCTTAAAGCTCCAAAATGCTCTTCTTCTACTTCATGTCTCCCATGGAGGTCACACCGATGCAAGAGGTGCATTTCCCTGGTCTTGGGCAGCTCTGCCCTTGTGGCTTTGCAAAGTATAGCCACCCTTTTTACTGTGTCCATGGGCTGACATTGAGTGACTGTGGCTTTTCCAGGCACACAGGGCAAGGTGTTGGTGGATCTACCATTCTTGGGTGTAGAAGATAGTGGCCCTCTTCTCACAGATCCACTAGGCAGTGCCCCAGTAGGAACTCTGGGGACTCCAACCCTACATTTCCCTTCTGCACTGCCCTAGCAGAGGTTCTCCAAGAGGGCCTCACACCTGCAGCAAACTTCTGCCTGGGCATCCAGACACTTCCATACATCCTCTGAAATCTAGGTGGATGTTACAAACCTAAACACTTTACTTCTGTGCACCCGCAGGCTAAACACCATGTGAAAACTGCCAAGGCTTGGGGCTTCCACCCCCTGAAGCTACAGTCTGAGCTGTACTTTGACCCCTTTTAGCCATGGCTTAGCAGCTGGAACATAGGATACCAAGTCTCTAGGCAGCACAGACCAGTGAGGGGCCCTGGGCCCAGCTCATGAAACTATCTTTTCCTATTAAACCTCTGGGCCTGTGATGGTAGGAGTTGTCCTGAGGACCTCTGACCTGCCCTGGAGATATTTTCCCCATTGTCTTGGTGATTAACATTTAGCTCCTCATTATTCATGCAAATTTCTGCAGTTGGCTTGAATTTCTTTTCAGAAAATATAATTTTCTTTTCTATTGCATTGCCAGGCTGTAAATTTTGCAAACTTTTATGCTCTGTTTCCTTTTTAAAACTGTGTATCTTTAACAGCACCCAAGTCAGTTCTTGAATGTTTTGCTGTTTAGAAATATCTTCCGCCAGATAACCTGAGTCATCTCTGTCAAGTTCAAAGTTTCCAACTCTCTAGGGCAGGGGCAAAATGCCACCAGTCCCTTTGCTAAATCATAACAAGTGTCACCTTTGCTCCAGTTCCCAACAAGTTCTTCATCTCCATCTGAAACTATCTCAACCTGGACCTCATTGTTCATATCACTATTAGCATTTTGTCAAAGCCATTCCACAAGTCTCTAGGAAGTTCCAAACTTTCCCACATTTTCCTGTCATTTTCTGAGCCCTCCAAATTGTTCCAGCCTCTTCCTGTTACCTACTTCCAAAGTTACTTCCACATTTTTGGGTAACTTTTCAGCAATGCATCACCTCTGATACAAATTTACTGTATTAGTATATTTGTACACTGCTGAAAAAGACATACCCAAGACTGGGAAATTTACAAAAGAAAGAGATTTATTAGACTTACAGTTCCATATTGCTGGGAAGGCCTCACAATCATGGCAGAAGGTAAAAGGCACATCTCACATGACAGCAGACAAGAGAAGAGAGCTTGTGCAGGGAAACTCCCCTTTTAAAAACCATGAGATCTCACGATACTTATTTGCTATTACAAGAACAACATGGGAAAGACCTGCCCCCACGATTCAATTACCTCCCAGTAGATCCCTCCCACAACATATGGGCATTCAATATGAGATTTGGGTGGGGACACAGCCAAACCATATCAGACTACTATGGCAGTTCACTAAACATCAGATCAATTAATGAAATGCCAGATCTGAAAGACTAATTATATTCATATGCTAAAAATAAGAAATTCAGTTGCATAGTGATAACCAGGTTCTTCATTTCTTAACAGGGATTTCAAAAACAAACACTGTTTTTCAATTTGGTAGTTATGAGTATTACTTAATTTCAAGTATGTTAAAACTGATGATGAATATCATCACTGTAATATTTTGGCTACATATCCCAAAGTATTGTCTTCATGTTACTTATATTAACATTATTGCCTCTATTAAGTAATATATTAGTCCAGTATGATGTTAGGAGTTCAGTAGAGTGATTAGAAATTAAGATAGATGTTGAGATTAAACACTTTCCTAATTGGTGGCTGCTTTTGGGCCAATTATAATGGTAATATTTTTCACTCTCTGTAGCAAGGTCTGCAGAGATCTAAAGGGGTCTACAAAGCTGGCTGTCCCTCTTTAACAGTTAAACTTACAGTGAGATTAAATAATTCTGTGGGTAAGTGAAAAGTTGAAACGAGATTCCATTTTGGACAGCCAGGTATCACCAGGCTCAATAGGCTTGTCACCACTACTCATCAATTTTCCCAGTATTTTGCCACATAGATGGGTGTGCTCTTTAATCACACTCACCTTGGGTAGCTTGTCTGGTTTCAGGAGACTTCGTTATAGCTCTCTGTGTAAAGTTTTTTCTAGTTAATACATTATGCATAAGGTGTAAGGGCTTGTCTTTGCTTTTTAGTGCTTGATATAGTTCTTTCATCTTTCCTTTATACTATGTCTACTGCACCAGGGTAAAAATTTCTATCTCTTATACTTTTGTTTAAGGCAAATGGTTTAATTAAGATAGGTTGATAATATTTTTAGCGAGGTTTGGGGCTAGAGTTGGCTCAAAGTGATCAGGTCATAATGAAATCTTCTGGGAGTAAGTCGGATGCTCTGGGTTAAGTTACACTTTGGGTTGTCGAAGAACATTTTCCGGTATGCTTATCACGTTATGACTTATCTTGTCTATACGTGCATATAAAATTTTTAGTAATAGTGATTTCTAGAGTAATATTTTAGGAGGGTGATGGGCTGTGTGTGCATGCTTCATGGCCTTACTCAACCAAGCATTTTGTTCTTGCTTTACTGCTAAATATTCCTTGAGCCCTTGTATTTCATAAAGGTTGTGAGATTTTCTACATGTAGAAAATGTAGCCTGTTTCTTATCACCTCATGAGCTACACCGTGATCTAACATTTTCATGTGTGTACTTGTGCTTACTTTGTAACCTTTTTAGGGTTTGCTGAAGATGGTAGTATAGGCTGGGGGCAAGAGGTGGTGAGATGTATCGGGGTTTATCAATTATAGAACAGGCTCCTCTAGAGTGATACAAAGCACCACCAAGTCCTTTGAGTTTTAAGCTGTTGCTTGTATTACTCTGGTGAATGGTTTTATTAATGTAACTAATGGAGTTTAGGGCTAAGCATAGTGGGGTATCTAATCCCTGTTTGGGTATTAGCTATTGTGTCTTCAGAGTATTAAAGCCACTTTTGTAGTATATTTTATTTCAGCAGGAGTTTTTCTTACAATCTAGGTGGAGGTTAGCTTTATTGAGAGTAGAATTTAAACACTCTTTACACTGTATTTTGTTAGCTTGGGTTAATCGTATGGCAGCAGAGGCTGGCACGAAATTGACCAACCCTAGAGAACATATAGCTTAGTTAAACTTTCGTTTATTACTAAATATTTATCACTGTTGTTTCCTGTGGGGACGTGGTCGAGCAAAGTGTTTTGAGCAGCATTCCTGCATGCTCAACACCTGCTCCTTTTGATCTGGGTGATCTAGAGGGCATTTCCACTGGGGCAGGGGATGTTTGCAAGTGTAATCTTACTAAAAGCTAATAACAAGGCCAGGACCAAACCTACCTGATAATGGGGTTGTGTGGACATTTTCAGTGTCTTGCTTTGAATAATTATGTTACATTAACTGCATAAATACTTAAGTGTAAAAATTAAAATAAAAGAAAGAAAGAAAGAAATGTAAATAGTGTTTTACAGTTCTGGAAATTCAGTGTCTTTAAAGCTGATTTGACAGAGGTTTGCCTGAGAGGATCACTCATAATTATAGTATGATTGATTTAGATTATGATACATGGGGCAGAGCTTTCAGAGGGATATGCTTAAGGTGTTATATTAGTTTTAGGGTGTAAATTTAATTATGTTATTACACAAAATGGAGGATTAATTTAGTAAGAGGGTCTTAAGATTTTTTTAGAAAAATTACATTAATCGAGGAGTAGCTGTTGGAGTGTTCGTGATTAAAATACGATTTCTGGGTTGGTTTGCGTTTTAGTCTTTTGTTTTGGGGGTTTGGCAAGGGTCCGTTTACCTGGATTGATCGTAAAGTCAGAGATGGAGGGAGGAAGGGTTTACGGATTTAATCGTAAATAGTTCCTGAAATTAAGCGTGCATGCATGAGCGTGTGTACGCACGAGAACGTACCTACACGTGTCAGCGTGCGTACGTGCATCAGCGTGCATACATGCGCCAGTGTAAGTCATGAGATGCGTACCTGCGTGAGCCCACCTGCGTGCTTGCGTGTCTATTGATTGTTATGTAGTTAAAGCATGAATTGATGAACACCTTATTGTTATGATGCCAGCCTAGAATATTCAATATTAACTTCAGCTTCTACAATTGATTTGGCAGGAATAAAATCTGGGTTCATCTACAGTGGATTCAGCAGGCACCAGACCTTCAGCGATGGTGAGTGATGGCATCCCTCGAAGTTAAAAATACCAAACGCATGCCAGTGCTCCCGTCACTGGGTAATACGTTCGTAGTCATTAGTCCATTGAGATGTCTTATTTAAGGGGAACGTGTGGGCTATCTTAGTTCTATGGCCCTGAAGTAAGAACCAGATGCCAGCTATAGTTTCATTGTAGTCACTATCAGCTGTCATGGGTGCAGAGCAAGGAGGATAGCACTCCCGAGTGGGATGATGATTTCTCGGGGGTTGGTAGATTAAGATACCAAAAACTGGTAGGAGATATCCATGTTGACAAGGGATTTCTTGACTGAAATGTGCTATGACTGATGAATGAATGTATGTACTGTGTAGTACTACTGTGTAGTAAGGATTTACACTATGGGTTAATATACATGTGGATTAGATTTTATTGTACAGTCAATAATAGATGTTTTATAGTTGATTAAGAAATGATGCTTATATGCATATGGACTCTGCATGTGGAAGATTATAATTTATGAAGCGTTAATATTTTTTAAAAACCTAAGAATGCGGTGGCTGACGCCTGTAATCCCAGCACTTTGGGAGGCCGAGGCGGGTGGATCACGAGCTCAAGAGATCGAGACCATCCTGGTCAACATGGTGAAACCCCGTCTCTACTAAAAATACAAAAATTAGCTGGGCATGGTGGCACGTGCCTGTAGTCCCAGCTACTCGGGAGGCTGAGGCAGGAGAATTGCTTGAACCCAGGAGGCGGAGG
>PVKV010039310.1:0-13167 GCA_004027835.1 Alouatta palliata | reverse complement strand
TAACAAGAGCGAAACTCCGTCTCAGAAAAAAAAAAAAAAAAAGAAATAGAAAAAAAGGAAAACTGGGTGAGGGGTAGAGAGTACTGGTGATTTCCTTATCTGTGTCCCACTTTTCTTCAGCGTATTCTAAACAAAGTAAGATTTTTTTGTTAATGAATGTTTTCCTGTTTTAGGCAGGCCATAGTGGCTCATGCCTGTAATCCCAGCACTTTGGGAGGCTGAGGTGGGCAGATCACCTGAGGTCAGGAGTTTGAGACCAGCCCAGCTAACATGGTGAAACCCCTTCTCCACTAAAAATACAAAAATTAGTTGGGCGTGGTGGTGTGCACCTGTAAGCTCAGGTACTTGGGAGGCTGAGGCAGGAGAATTGCTTGAGCTCAGGAGGCAGAGGTTGCAGTGAGCCAAGATCACACTACTGCACTCCAGCCTGGGCGACAGAACAAGACCCTGTCTTGTTTTTCGTTAATTAATCACCTGTTTTGTTTTTTTATTAATTTTGGAGACTGAGTCTTGCTCTGTAAATAAATTATGGGATCACCAGTGATCAGTTCATGAGCATTACATGACTCAATCCAACTCTACTTCACTCCAGGGAGGTCATGCTGGTGGTCTGAAATTGACCATGGTGAGAATATTTACACCACAGGAAGTGACGGATGTTACAGATTAGGGCTTCCCTCCCTACTGACCCAAAACTGGTTGTTACACATTTACCAGCACACCACCAGGTTCGGCCTGTGTGATGGGGATACCATGCATGTGTTAGAAGAGAGCAGACCTCAGACCCATTATCGAGTGCAGAAGGCAAGGCATGAACCAGCATGATCTCTCCTTTGCATTTTTATAAGAGGGAATAAACAGTTTAAAAACGTGAGTATATGCAAATATCTTCACTTTAACAGAAGGTATGTTAACTGGTTAGTGTCTCTGAATTTGGGGAGAAGCACTCAGATGCAGTGGAAGACGACTGGCTTTCACTCTGTACCTTTGATGGACATTTGATTTTCTATAACCTTAGAAAGGTGTCACTCTGTCACCCAGGCTGGAGTGCAGTGGCATCATCTTGGCTTGCTGCAGCCTGGACCTCCTGGGCTCAAGTGATCCTTCTGCCTCAGCCTCCCAAGTAGCTGAGACCACAGGTACCTGCCGCCAGGCCCAGCTAAATGTGTTGTATTTTTTGTAGAGACAGTATTTCACTATGTTAGCTACTGGGCCCAAGCAATCCTTCCACCTTGGCCTCTCAAAGTGTTGTGATTATAGGCATGAGTCACTGTGCCAGCCCATATTTATTTATTTTTTAGTGTCAGTGAGGTTATGTGAGTAGGAAGTTATATCCCATTTTTGGTTTTCTTCCTTGTGCCTCTATTAGAGCTTACACACCTGGGAAGGGGCAGGCTGAGGTGGCCACCCAGCATGAGGGCCTGGGGCTGGGTTACCTGGTGAGGATGGCCAGGTGGGGTGGGTTCATGCAGACCCCCATGAAGAGCACCACGTTCTCGTGCCGCGTCTGCTGGTAGTTTATCACCTCTTTCTTGAAGAGCTTCAGGTGGTCCCGGTTGTGGCCGTCCATCTCCAGCAGGCGAATGGCCACCTCGCCATGCCAGCGGCCGTGGTGCACCCGGCCCCAGCAGCCCTGCCCGATGGGCTCGCCCAGCTCTACCTACTAGAAGGGGACGTCCCACTCCTGCAGGTACACGCTGGTCTGGCTGGCCTTGCGAGAGATGGGGCCCCGCCAGGGCCGGCGAGAGCTCGGCAAGTCATCCACCTCGTCCTCGTCGTCTTCTGCCTCTGACTTTCCAGCCTCCGGCTCCTCAGCCTGAAAGAAGAGCAGGGAGGAACAGGCATGGGCAGCAGATCTGGGCTCCGTGACTTCTATTCCCTCTCCCGGAGCCCCTGCCAGGTAAGGGAGGAGAAAAAAAAAAGAAACAATAAACTAGAGATACGTTTGTCAAACAGTAAAAATTAGACTATGTTTCAACTAAACAACTAAGGAGGTATTTCTGGAATGTAGGTTAAAATTACTTTAGTGCCACTGCCTCTTTAATATTCTCCAATTGCAGTCTCACCCTCCTGAGAACTCCAATTCAGGGCAAACAAACCTCACCCTCCAGAGAATGCTAATTCAAGGCCCTGAAATCCTCATCTGTCTGAATAGTCAGAATGCATGGGACTGTCTGTGTCAGGTACTTAAGAACTTAATATAGAGTCGAAAGTTCATTTGCCCCCTTCACTCCCCAGTATTGACCTTTGATTCTCAATGTTAGAAATTTTTTGCCATTCTGCCACCTCATTCACCTCTGCACAGACTATGGCATATATTCCTGCTTCCAAGAGATACTAATGCTATAATCCCATCTGAAATGTCTTCCCATCTTTTCAGCCTATACAAATCGTATATAACCTTTCAGGTCCATCAAAGTCCTATTGGGTTTTCCATGCTAACTCCAGTCTACGGTGATTCTCCCTCTCAAATTCCTTTTGCATTTATTTCAATTATATTATGTAATGACGGCTTTTTTAAAGTAGTCTGGTGCAATGTCCCTTCTCCCACAGAATTTCCTCCTGTGCCTGAATGATTCTAAATGATTTCTAGTCACAGAAATATTCACAAAGCAGCCTATTCTGATGTTGGCCAAACCAAATTATTCCTTTTTTTAAAACACAAATCTATACCTTCTTTCACATGGTTTTAAATACTTACAGATAATTATTATTTACATCTCCCTAACTTTCCCTTTATCCAAGCTAAACATCTTTGGCTATTTCAATGGTTCCTCCAAAGTCCTTATTTCTAGAGAACTTAATTGCTCTCCTCTGAACAAACTCTAATTTGTAAAGGTACTACTTGTGGTATTTTGTGGTACCCAGAAATGAAAACAATGCTCCAGGTAGGGTCTGACAGTAGACCAGGAGGCTTCATTCTCTTGTTCTGGCCGTCATATGTAACACAAGACAGCATGTGTTGCTTTTTCTAATACCTCTCTTGGTTCAGACTGAGTTCATTAAAGTCCTTTTTAATAGACTACTGTTGAAACAGGTAATTCCCCCAACCTCTGTTTTGAAAAATACTTTAAATATATAACTTAATCCTTTTCACAACTGAATTTAATTTTCCTAGCTTTGGCAATAACCATGAATCTTAATTCTGTCTTCTAAATGTACTGAGTCATCTACAAAAATAAGCATGCCTTCTGAATGGCTTTAACCACTGATTCCAGATGCTGACCAGAAAGACAAGGACAGATCCTCATGACATAATGCCTGAAGACTTCCCTTCAGGTTGACAAATGATTCATTTATTAACATGTTTTGGATAAAGTTATTCAGCCCATTGTAAATTCATAACCTGTACTTGTGATATTAATATTATGGCAAATGTTCAACTATCCTGCTTACATCAGATATATAGTCTGTATCATTCCTCTAATCCAGGGGCTGGCAAACCTTACCTATGAAGGACCAGACAGTAAATTTTTTTGGTTTTGCAGGTTATATGGTCTTAGTAGCAGGTCCTGAACTCAGCCAGTTACACACAGTGTGCAAACAAATGGGCATGGCTTTGTTCCAATATAACTTTATTTACAAAAACAGGTGTCATGCAGAACTCTGAAAATCTATGGGTCTGACAAAGCTAACCCAAAAGAGAGAACTAGGCTGGGCATGGTGGTTCACACCTGTAATCCTAGCCCTTTGGAAGGCCGAGGCAGGCAGATTGCTTGAGCTCAGGATTTCAAGACCAGCCTGGGCAACATGGTAAAACCTCCCTCTACAAAAATACAAAAAATTAGCCAGGCATGGTAGTGTGGGCCTGTAGTCCCAGTTACTTGGGGAGCTGAGGCAGGAGCATCACTTGATCCCAGGAGGTCGAGCCTGCACTGAGCCAAGATCGTGCCACTGCACTCCAGCTTGGGTGACAAAGTGAGACTCTGTCTCAAAAAAACAAAACAAAACAAAAAAAGAGAGAACTAAGGTAAGTTTGGAATAATTTGTTCACAATAAATCCACTGTTTTAAGAGATTACTACTCCTTATCAAATAATCTCCCAGAACTCTACCACTGATGATCGTGTATAGTGTCTATTCTTTATTTTGCTTCAATGTACACCACACAGTGAATACATCTATTCTTTGCATTACCCTCTTGAAAGGTAGAATAACATTTGCCCATCCTCAGTTTCCTTATACCTCTTCATAATTTTTCTCAGAATATATGGTTCTATAGTTACAAGTGTTAGAACTCTCTTTTGATAATAAAAGAAACTGTTAGAGTCTGAAGACCTGAACTTATTTACAGAGACTATCTGCTCTGTCTTCTCTCACCTACCATTAATTCTCTCTTTCTGTTGTTATTTCTATTTTTTTCCACTTTGAAAAATCATTTTCCTTCCTAGAAAAGGCAGAGGTGAAATGTGAGCTAAGCAGTCTGCCTTTTTCTCTAACACCTGCTAGCATTACAATATTTTCTCTAAGCACTGAGTGTTATTCTTTTTACCCTAAGAGAAAAGCAAATGATCTCTTAGTTGTCCCCCTGGTTTTCTTTCTTTTTTGTCTTTTTTTTGAGAAAGAGCAACACTCAGTCACCGAGGCTATAGTGCAATGGTGCAATCGTGGCTAACTGCAGCCTTGACCTCCCAAGCTCAAGTGATCCTCCTGCCTCTGTTTCCCAAGTACCTGGGACCACAGGCACACACCACCACACCTAGCCAATTTCTTAATTTTTTTGTAGACATGGGGTCTCCCTATGTTACCCATGCTGTTTTTGAAAAAATTTTTAATGGAGATAGGGTCTTGCCATGTGGTGCAAACTGGTCTCTAACTCCCAGCTTCAAGCAATCCTCCCACCTCAGCTTCCCAAAGTGCTAGGATTACAGGTGTAAGCCACTGTGCCCAGCTGCTATTTTTCAAAAGACTCAGTTCATCTTCTGTTTTAGTCTACTGTTTTATATTCATTCTTGTTTACACTTCCTGTTTCTTTCTCTTTTTGTACATACTGAGTTAATTTTTTTTTAAGTCCTATAAAATCATACTGACTTCCTCCTATTCTTACTGGGATTATTTGTAATTATATGACCAGAATTTCCCTGTCAGAACCTCATAGAACTTAGCTGGGCACAGTGGCTCACGCCTGTAATCCCAGCACTTTGAGAGGGCGAGGCAGGTGGATCACTTGAGGTCACGAGTTCGAGATCAGCCTGGCCAACATGGTGAAACTTCATCTCTACTGAAAAAAAAAAAAAATAGCCGTGCATGGTGGCTCACAACTGTAGTCCAAGCTACTTGGGAGGCTGAGGCATGAGAATCGCTTGAAACCAGGAGGCAGAGATTGCAGTGAGCCAAGATCACACCACTGCACTCTAGCCTGGGCAAGAGAGTGAGACTTGGTCTCAAAAAAAAAAAAAAAAAGGCTGGGCTCGGTGGCTCATGCCTATAATCACAACACTTTGGGAGGCCAAGGTGGGTGATCATTCAAGGTCAGGAGCCCAAGACCAGCCTGGCCAACATGGTGAAACCCCGCCTCTACTAAAAATACAAAAATTAGCCAGGCGTGGTAGTGGGTGCCTGTAGTTCCAGCTACTTGGGAGGTTAAGGCAGGAGAATCACTTGAACCTGAGAGGTTGAGCCCAGATCGTGCCATTGCACTCCAGCCTGGGTAACAAGAGCGAAACTCCGTCTCAAAGAAAGAAAGAAAGAAAGAAAGAAAGAACCTCACAGAACTCAACAGATTCCTTTTAAAAGTTTTAGGCTATGAAATATGCAAATCCTGAGCCTAGGCATCATGTCTAATGATGCTCAACACTACTTGCAACCACAATTACACATCAGACATTGTTTTATTCAGTAATCCCCAAGTGATTGTTGTTGGCCAGGGATCCCATCTTAAATTTTTGAGTAGAATACTTAGCACAATGCTATGCATGTATTAAATGCATAAAAAATGAAACTGAACATTAATGGAACAGACATATTTTCTGTTCTCAGGGAACAAACAATACAAACCTCTCTATCACTAATAGCAAAGGCAGATAAATATATGTAGGCCCCAAGAATTCCTTAGAGTTCCCATTGTGTCTACCTATACTCATCAAACTTTCTTAGAAAACAGTAAGTAACATAGAAATGTTTTTGAAAGTTCTTATAATTCATCTATTAAATTCTAACAGGTTTAGCAGTATAATTCTAAACTTCTCAGGCAGGAAGGGCAAGAAATAAGGGGAGAATACATATAAAATAGGAATTTCAAGCAAAACAATAACATTTTGGATGAAAATTACTGAAGTGCTGACTATATACCATACACATGTTCTTAATTCATGCCACTGGAGGAAAGTAGAAATTTGGATATTGCAACAAAAAAAATTTTTTTTGAGGTAGGGTCTTGCTCTGTCACCCAGGCTGGAGCACAGTAGTGTGATTGTAGCTCACTATAGCCTCAACCTCCTTGGCTCAAGCAATCCTCCCACCTCAGCCTCCAGAGTAGCTGGGGACTACAGGCAAATAACACCACACCCAGCTAAGTTTTCTATTTTTTGTAGAGACAGGGTCTCACTATGTCACCAGAGCTGGTCTCAAATTCCTGGGCTCAGGAGATCCTTCTGCCTCAGCCGGCCAAAGTGCTGGGATTGCAGGCATGAGCCACAACACCTGGCTAACAACAACAAAAAAACTTTCACATCACTTCAGTGGGCTTTATAATTCACAAAAATTATAATTATATTTTGCACGGAGTAACTGTCAAAACTGTTTTGGAACCCCCCAAGCTCAAATTAACTGACAATGGAATCCATATGTATGTTAAATAGGAGGGAAGGTAGCCTAAGATGAAGACACCACCACCTACCAGTGATCATTTGTAAGCAGACAATTAAAGGAAAGCAACAGCCATGATGTCATGTGGCTACATGAGCTCTGAAGTAGGACTACACAGGTTCAAATCCTAAGTCTACAGTTATTAGTTGAACGAGCTTGGGTAGGTTATTTAACTTTTGTGTGCTCAGTATCCTTATGTGTAAAACAGATAACAGTACCTACTTCAAGTTGTTTTGAGGATTCAATCAAGTTCAACCATGTGTTTCAAAGGGTAACTAGCTGGCCAGGTACAGTGGTTCACGCCTATAATCTCATCATTTTGGGAGGCTGAGGCAGGTAGATCACCTGTGGTCAGGAGCTCGAGACCAGCCTGACCAACATGGTGAAACCTCGCCTCTACTAAATTAAAAAAAAAAAAAAAAAAAAAAATTAGCCAGGCACAGTGGCACATGCCTACAATCCTAGCTACTAGGGAGGCTAAGGTAGAAGAATCGCTTGAAACTGGGAGACAGAGGTTGCAGTGAGCCAAGATCACACAATCTGCACTCCAGCCTGGGCAATAAGTGCAAAACTCCGTCTCAAAAAAATTTTTTAGAAACAAATAAAAAGGGCCGGGCGCGGTGGCTCACGCCTATAATCCCAGCACTTTGGGAGGCCGAGGCGGGTGGATCACGAGGTCAAGAGATCTAGACCATCCTGGTCAACATGGTGAAACCCCGTCTCTACTAAAAATACAAAAATTAGCTGGAGGTGGTAGCGCTCGCCTGCAGTCCCAGCTACTCAGGAGGCTGAGGCAGGAGAATTGCTTGAACCCAGGAGACGGAGGTTGCGGTGAGCCGAGATCGCGCCATTGCACCCTCCGAGGGGCTGCTTTCTCCTGACTTCAGTCTGCAGGGCCTGGCAGGAGGCAAAGCGGAAGGCGAGGTGACTATAAAGCCAAAGCTGTCCTCTGTATGCCCAACGGCTTCCGACTCCTCCGGTGGTGGCACTGGCTCTGCCCCTTCCGCAACTGTCTGTACCCTCATTCTGATAGGACGAGAAGGAACCTTTTGGCCAACCCTGATTGGATCATACCATCCAATCAGAGTTGTTTTATGCAGTGGCTCTCATCCAATCTGAACATGCCGTTCAGGAGGCACGGTTAAACAGGAGCCAATATAAATAGTTTCTCCGTGGTCTTCACTCATTTCGGCCTACTGCAGGTTGCCTGGTGGGTGCTTCTCAGCTCTGGGCAGGACAAGAAGGAAGAGGAGCGGGCGCCGCCTGCTCACACTCTCCCTGGATGCTGGAGGCTGCTCCGCCCTGGGCAGGAGGAGAAGGAAGAGGACGGGGCGCGCCGGCCATATTCTCGCTGAAGGCCGAAGGCTGGAGGCAGCAAGGTGCCCACAGCATGGCCTCCACTGCGCCTACTCCCAAAGCCCAGGAAGTCCAGAACCTGTGGCGTCCAGCGCTGAAAGGAGGAGACGGTGGCCCAGCGAAGGGTGAGTGAGTCTGGGAGTATGGGGTTCCAGCGGCGGAGGGTGCCCGGGTAGGAGTCTCGACCCCCGGGGAGCGGCGTGCGGGGAAAGGCAGGAGGGCTCCCGTGGCGGCGGGTGTTGCAGGCCGAGGAGGGCGGCCGCAGCCTGGGAGCCCAGCGGAGCCTTCTGCCCCTCCCGGAGCGCCGTGTGTTGCAGGCCGGGGAGGGCGGCGGAGCCTTCTGTCCCTCCTGGAGCGCCGGGTGTTGCAGGCCGGCTAGGGAGCCCGCAGCCTGTGAGCCCAGCTGAACCTCTCGGAGCACCGGGTGTTGCAGGCCGGGGAGGGAGGCCGCATCCTGGGAGCCCAGCGAAGTCTTCTGTCCCGCTTGGAGCGCCGGGTGTTGCAGGTCGTGGAGGGCCGCCGCAGCCTGGGAGACCAGCGTAGCCTTCTGCCCCTCCCGGAGCGCCGGGTGTTGCAGGCCGGGTAGAGAGGCCGCAGCCTGGGAGCCCAGCGGAGCCTTCTGCCCCCTCGGAGCGCCGGGTGTTGCAGGCCGGGGAGCGAGGCCGCTGCCTTGGAGCCCAGCGGAGCCTTCTGCTCCTCCCGGAGCGCCGTGTGTTGCAGGCCGGGGAGGACGGCCGCAGCCTGGGAGCCCAGCGGAGCCTTCTGCCCCTCCCGGAGCGCCGGGTGTTGCAGGCAGGCTAGGGAACCCGCAGCCTGTGAACCCAGCTGAACCTTCTGCCCCTCTCGGAGCGCCGTGTGTTGCAGGTCGTGGAGGGCGGCCGCAGCCTGGGACACCAGCATAGCCTTCTGCCCCTCCCGGAGCGCCGGGTGTTGCAGGCCAGGTAGAGAGGTCCCAGCCTGGGAGCCCAGCGGAGCCTTCTGCCCGTCTCAGAGCGCCGGGTGTTGCAGGCCGAGGAGGGACGCCGCAGCCTGGTAGCCCAGCGGAGCGTTCTGCCCTTCTCGGAGCGCCGGGTGTTGCAGGCCAGGGAGGGAGGAGGAAGCATAAGGAGGAAGGAAGGAGGGGTGGAAGGAAGGAAGGAGGGAGGGAAGGAAGGAATGAGGGAAGGAAGGAGGGAGGGAAAAAATAAATATAAAAGGAAGATGGGGCACCTTTGTGCACAGGAAGGAAGGAAGGAAAAAATATATACATAAAAGGATGATGGGGCACCTTTGTGTACTGCATGTCCCGAAAATGGGCTGATTGACCTTGTGAAGCAGAGATTCAAGCTCTCTAGCCTATCTGGGATACATACAGGAGAAAAAAGAAAGAAAGAAAGTGACATAAATTCTCCCTGGTTATAAAGGAAATCACCTTTCTTTTGTAATATTTTGGATGACAAAATATAAAGAAAAATCTTTAATTTAGTCACTCAAAACATTCTGGTTTGTTGCTTTTTATCCTTTTTTTATGCATATAAACATTTTTAAAAGTGGAATCGTAACATACAGTCTTTTGTCACTGACCATATTTTGGGCATATTTTTATGGCAGAAATATATCCTGACATGATTTTTAATAGTTGGATGTATATTTAATGAATCATTGCCACCTCAGAGGTGAATTTCTTTCCATATACATTTATTGGACTCAAGCAAATATTGTTGAAATGAATTCATACCAGTAGAATTTCTGGTGGAAAATAGTATAAAACAGTTTTAGGGTTTTTAATAGAAATGTTGAAATGACCCTGTAGGAAAATTGGTTCAGTTTATCCTCCCAGCAGCAGGGCCAGAGCTCCAGGTTCCCCCTTCCGTTTGTCATCCTTGCTGGTCTGTAAGCAGAAACTCTCATTGTTTTCATTACATTTCTTTGATTTCTAGTGCTTCTGCATCTTTCTCGTATGCTCATTGGCCATTTGTATTCTTGTGGGAAGTGCCCGTTTCTCTATTGGTTATTTTATGTTGGAAATGATTCATTTTCTTCTGAGAAATTTAAAAGATTTCTTTATAGGCTAAGGATACAAACCTTTTATCTGTCACTGAGTTTACAAAGACTTTTTCCCAGTAAATGATTTCTCATTTTGCTTTATTTTTTATTGTATTGTATTGATTGATTTTGCTAGCGAGCACCAAAGTCACGTTTCACTTACTTTTTATCCTGCTGACTGAAAGTGTTGTAACTCAGTGATTTTAGTGGAGCAGGACAGATGTAATCATCTAGGTCTCGCTCTGTCACCCTGACTGGAGGTCAGTCATAGCTACTGCAGCCTCGAATTCCTGGGCTCAAGTGATTTTTCCCACCTCGGCCTCCCAAGTAGCTAGGACTACAGATGTGTGCTGCCACGCCCAGCCAATTAAAAAACATCTGTATAGAGATGTGAATTCTCTCTGCTGCCCAGGCTGGTCTTGAACTCCTGACTTCAAGTAATCCTCCTACCTTGACTTGCCAGTGTGCTGGGATTAGAGGCGTGAACTACTTCTCCCAGCTGGGAGCTTCCTTTTGTTTGCTAGTACTGTTCTTGGTATCTTCTATGTGAGGCTTTGGTGCTAGTGCTGACGTATTGCACTCACCATCTGGGGTTTACGGGACTTCTGTTTGAATATTGAACAGATGGAACTGTTTAGTTCTGGGTCTTTGCAGGTATATCAAGTGTGCCTACCAGGACTCTGCTTTATAACCACTGAAAAGCAGGAAGCAATACAGTAAAACTTTGCCTGGCTAGAGGCTTTGGAAGAATGGAGTATTCTGGTTTAATTCTATTAACTGGGAAGAATGATGGTGATAAAAATTCAAAACTTCAATTTCCTGTTGAATGCAACGTGAAAATATAGCCAGTGATTCTGCTTTTCTTCTCTAGTAAGTTTGGACATTCAGCTGTGCTTGGTCTTTTATGACAGAACTCCTAGTGTGCCTGAGTCTTCCACTGTCAAGATCCTTTCCTAAAACTTTCGATGTAAGAGGGTGTAAATGATATTGGGTGAAATCAGGCTGTAAGTATACTTTTTAGACAAATCTCTGCCGCTCGTTTTCTTATTTTATTCATATGAATAAAACACATTGGCTGGAGGGCGGGAGTAGGAAGGAGATTTCTGTCTTTTCATTTCATGTCATTGTTTCATATCGAGACAGAACATATAGTATCCCTGGCTTTGGACCTGCAGAAGGAAACACCTTTTTCTACCTGCTGTGTGCCAGAGGTTCCTGAACACCTGGAGGGCTTATTGCAGCACAGATTTCTGGGCCCTGCTTTGGAGTTTGTGCTTCATGAGGTCTAGGGTGGGGCCTGAGAATGTGCATTTATAAGAAGTTCCCAGGTGCTGCTGGTGCCGCTGGTCCAAAGACTGCACTTTTGAGAACCACTCTTATATACTAGCTGTAAATTGTAGAACTCTAGAAAACAGCTTAGTTTGGTCTGGGATAAAAGCACACAGGTAATGGAGCAAATTGTGAAAAAGCTGACCCTTGATCCCAGCCTAATGCGGAATTCAGGTAACAAGCAATACACAGTGACATAACACAGTTGTTGGTTTTCATGATTGCAAGTCACAGCCAAGTATCGAGTGAGAAATTCAGTTTATTGACAGGACTTGGAGAGGCCAGGTGATTGTAGAAAAATAGGATTTAGTGATTAACCTCCTGAGAGTAGGAGTTATTTATGTCCTTTTTCTCTCCCCCATCACTTAGCTTTCAGCCTTACTTTAGGAGGGTCTTATATTTGTTTTAAACTGGTAAAGAGCTTTGAATGCTTATTAAATGGAAAACTTTGTGTATTTATTTGTTTTGAGACAAGAGTTTCATTCTGTTGCCCAGGCTGAAGTGCAGTGGCACGATTTTGGCTCACTGCATCCTCCACTTCTTGGGTTCAAGCAATTCTCCTTCCTCAGCCTCCCAAACAGCTGGGATTACATGCTTCCGCCACCATGCCCAGCTAGTTTTTGTATTTTTAGTAGAGATAGGGTTTCATCATGTTGGCCAGGCTGTTCTTGAACTCCTGACCTCAGGTAATCCACCCACCTCAGCCTCCCAAAGTGCTGGGATTACAGGCATGAGCCACCATGCCCGGCTCAAAAGCTTTGTGTTTTTAAAGATGTTAGACGTGTTTCTTTTTTTCTTTTCTTTTATTTGAGACAGAGTCTTGCTGTGTCACTAGGTGCCAAGCTGGGGTTCAGTGGTGCAATCTCAGCTCACTGCAACCTCCGCCTCCCGGGTTCAGGCACTTCTCCTGCCTCAGCCTCCCGAGTAGCTGGGACTGCAAGTGTGCACCAACAAACCCAGCTAATTTTTGTATTTTAGTAGAGACCGGGTTTCACCATGTTGGTCAGGATGGTCTCGATCTCTTGACCTCATGATTCTCCCGCCTCGGCCTCCCAAAGTTCTGGGATTACAGACGTGAGCCACCGGGCCCTGCAGACGTGTTTCTTTAAAAAAAAAAAAAAAAAAAACTTAAAAATGTGGGAGACTAAGAGAAACTTTTTCCAAAGAAAAAAAATGATTGTGATTATTTCATCTCATTGTAATGTTGGATAATACAGTCTGGTAATCGTCAAGCATGCTATGGATTTGAGGTAATAAAGTTTTAAAGTTTTTCAAATGAAACCCAGCCCTACCCCTCTCCCAGACTGGGCGGGGGGTAGCTGGTGCATGGACAGCCTTCATTGTGACACCACAGGTCCCTCATGCCACACCACTGCCTGGCCACGCCTCCATTCCCTTTTATCTTTCTCATTGACCAATGAGCTTGCAGCATTCAGGCCACACCCCTATCCTGGGTTCTAGTGTGGCCCTGGTTACGCCGCCTCTGGCTCAGTCACACAGCTGCGTGGTAGGTGACAGGGCGTATCTCACTGTCCTCTTCTGTATCACGCTGATGTGGCCCCAACCGCACGTCCCTCCCCGACCGCACGTCCCTCCCCAGCCCCACGTCCCTCCCCAGCCCCACGTCCCTCCCTACCCCCACGTCCCTCCC
>PVKV010039309.1:0-13167 GCA_004027835.1 Alouatta palliata | reverse complement strand
CCACCTCCCCTCCTTCCACCTCCCCTCCTTCCACCTGCCCTCCTTCCACCTCCCCTCCTTCCACCTGCCCTCCTTCCACCTCCCCTCCTTCCATCTGCCCTCCTTCCAACTCTTGGGACCTCTGGCCAGGCACTCTGGCCTCCAAGTGACCTGTGAGATGATGAGAAAGGATAATTGTGCCACCAAGTAGGGCTGAGCTTTTCCAGGCTCTGAATGCATTTCTTACACACCCAAACTCTGTGTGTGTGTGTGTGTGTGTGTGTGTGTGTGTGTGTGTGTGTGTGTCTACTTAGGTGGTGGTGTCTTGCTCCCTGGAGATGCCTGGAGCTCCACTAAAGGTGTGAGGCCGTCTTCTCCAAGCCCACCTAGCATGCATCATCATGACAGTGGGCTTGTCCCTCCTTCCCCTTACTGAAACCTGAAGATGCCAAGGCTCAGAGAGGCTCAGGATGTGCCCCAATTCACACAGCTCCCAGGCAGTGGAGCTAGAAAATACCTAGGTTTCCCAAGCGCATCTGGGATCATCTAGAGACTGCACGCCTTGTGAGTGAGGCTGAACAGAGAAGACCTGGTTGCAGGCAGTGTGAACTCCTGCTGGGTGTTCTCAGGGAATTACTCAACCTCTCTGAGCCTCCGTTTTTACCTCTTTAGACCACAGGTTGGTCAGTCTCTGGTGCACACCAACTATTTTTATTTATACAGAATGAAGAAAAGATGAGTGGGCGAGGGGAGGCTGAGGAAAGCAGAAGGACATGGCTATGAAGGGGCAGCTTGAGGCAGCCGCTGAGCCATAGGGGAGAGTTCGGCATCTTGATTGTGGTGGGGTTATATGAATCTATATGTGTGATAAGATGTCATCAAATTATACACAGACATCCCAGAAAAGAAGCGCATATGAAAAGTCTAAAATCTGAGTTCAGGTCTGTAATCTAGTTCATTGTTTTGTGCCAGTCGTATTGTAGTTTTGGTAATGTGCAGAATTATGCAAGATGTCGCCACGGGGGGAGCTGGGGATGGGTAAATGGGGCCTCTCTCCTATTTTTGTAACTTCCTGTGAATGAATAATTCTCTTAAATTTTTTTATTTTTTTACTTTTTAATTTTTATTTCTATTATTATTTTTATTTTGAGACAGAGTCTTGCTCTGTCACCCAGGCTGGAGGGCAATGTCACCATCTCAGCTCACTGCAACCTCCACCTCCCGGGTTCAAGCAATTCTCCTGCCTCAGCCTCCTGAGTAGCTGGGGTTACAGGTGTGCACCACCACATCTGGCTACATTTTTATATTTTTGGTAGAGACAGGGTTTCACCATGTTGGCCAGGCTGATCTTGAACTCCTGACCTCAACAGATCCACCCACCTCAGCCTTCCAAAGTACTGGGATTACAGGTGTGAGCCACGGTGCCCGGCCTATCTTAAATAAATTTTTTTAAATACAATATAGGCCAGAAAAAAAAAAAACAGAAATACGAGAAGCATCTATGTCTTTGTTGCTGTAGCTATCCTGCAATTTTCACTCATCACTCCTTTCAAATTGTGGTAGTCGGTAGACTCATGGCTACAACTTGTTATTTAATGCACTCACAAAGAAACACATGTATTATCTCAAATTTGTTTTTGAATATTTTGATCACTGTATTTCAAAATAATTAGTTTCCTTTGTGATATTCTGGTTTTATCTACTGCATTAAGAAAACATTCTGAAAAGAGGGTCCTTTGACGTCCTCAGGTCCGGAGCACTGGAAGGATTCAGATCCCTGTCCCAGAGTGCAGATTCAAGCAAAGAACCCTGATCCAGATGAGGAAACTGAGGTTCAGGAAGGGGGTCAACGATCCCTAGAGGCCTCTGATTCCCAGACTCCCTGGGAAAAAAGTATGTCTTCCAGAAGAAAGAGAACACTCCTCCCACTGCTACCAGCCACCTCTGGGTGGCTGTTTACTCTACCAGGTGGGGTCCCTCCCAAGGTCCACTCTGAGGCCGCATGGTGGCCTTTGAGACGGAGAACAATGCCACATTGTGGCCCTGGCTTCAAATAAAAGAGAAACTTGGCCCAACTGCCCAGGCAAGAGTGACTGTCCCCTTAATATTAATGCAGGGAGGGCGTGCCCTGGCCCACACCCTCGCTGCTCTCGCCGTTGCGGCGGTTGAGGGGAGTAATGATACCACTGCCTTCTAATGGGTGGTCAAAGGCCAGCGCGCCGGGCACTTTTATTGTCAGCCGCCTCAATAATCTTTAACCTCTGCTGGCCAAAGGGCTGAAACCCAGAAAGACAAAACAAACATGGGTTGGGCACCAGAGAAGACTGACTCAAGTGAAGCAAGGCTGGAGGGAGCTAGTTCACTCCTTCACTCGTGCCAAGCCTTCTGACACCCCTAACCCACAATGCTGGTCAGAATGCCAGCAACACATGTCTGAAGCCCACCCACCACGACGCCGTAAGCACCCCTCCCTTGGTGGGTGGCGGGGGGCGGGATGCCTGGGCTCAGGGAGAGAGGGTGGATACACTCCAGCCATACTCACCCCTGGTCTTCGGCCAAGGCCAGGCCTGCTCCAAGAGCAAATGCTTCTTCGTGGAAAGGGGCCCAGAGGGATAATGGAGTGCATGGTCTGGGCATCAGACAGGCCCAGGGCCGAGGCTGATCCCGCTCCACTATTCATCTGATTGCCCTCCTGGGGCCTCAGTTTCCTCACTTGTGAAATGGGGACTCTGATGTCTCCTTTCAGTGTCATTGCCAGCCACTGCCACTTGTTGATCGTTTGCCACTAGCAAGAACATACCTTTCTTCAGTTCCTCCAACACCTGAGAAGTGGCTGTCACTGTCCTCATTTAGCAAACAGCAAACCAGAGAGGAGTGGGCTGGCCCAATGGTGACACTGAGATCTGAACCCAAGTCTCCACAATTCCAAAGCTATCCCCTCTCCACCTGGCTGAATGTGGAGAGCCCTTTCAGCAAACAGGTACTGATCCCACTCATGGTGGCTGTGAGGTAGGGATCATGGCTCCATTTGGCAGATAAGGACACTGAGGCTCCACCCCCACGCAAGGGAAGAGTGGGTTCTGGTTGAAGCCTGATTCATTTGATCACATGACCTGTCAAATTTCCAGTGCATCCTACTTGTTCTTAAACTGAGGAGGACTATTCACATTCATAGGTGACTATTCTTGTCACCAGCATGAGAAAGTTTAAACAGAGCCAGGACCTGGACCCATTTTAAGGTTCAAAGACAGACTCAGGAGTCCCTAAATGGTCCCAGGTGACTCAGAGTTGCCTGTGCCCATCAGCTCCCTCACTCTCTGATCACAGCAGTTGTCACTCTGCAGAAGAACAGATCAGGAGGAACGGAGCCAATCCAACCCCACGCCCACCTCCCGAGGTCCTGGGTTGTGGACGGGGGATATGCGTTTGACGTCAACAAGGATGATATGAGTCTGGATCTGATGCCTTCTAATCCCTTTCCTCCACATCGCTGTACAGCCCTGGGTCTCTGTTTTGCTGGCACAATTTCCCCCTCTGGCCATACAGGGCTGGGGCCCCAGCCAACTCCTCACCAGCCCTGCTGATAAAGTTACCTTCCGGGCCTGGGGCAGAAGGTCGGGAAAAGCCAACAGCAGTTTGAAGAAGGTTATGGTCTTAGGGACCTGCACCAGGGTGGGGCATGGGAAGGGAGAAAGATAAGAGTGGACAATAAAAGATAGGCAGAAAGAGACAGTGAGGGGGAGCTGGCATGGGAGCCTGGCCCCTGTGGTGCCATTTCTTAATGACCCATACAGGGCACAAGAGCCTTATCGCCCCCTCCCAATCTGTAAATGATCATCCAGAGTCCACCAGTGGCCCCTGGAACGACAGCTGTGCTGGCCACACAGTGGGAACCGAGCCAGGGATGGAGAGGCAGGGAAGCTGGGTTCCCAGCCAGGAGGCCCCAGGCCCGTAGCTGCTGAGTGGCGGGACCCTGGATGTTTCCTGTGAAGTGTGTTATCTTGTAGGCCAGGGCTGCTCTGTCCAGGTGCGGGAGAGAAGCTCACTCCCAGGCAGGTGACAGTCCAGGGTAATGCAGCTTGTCAGGGCTTATTCTTTCTTCTTTTTTTTTTTTTTCTTTTTTTTTTTTTTTTTTTTTTTTTTTTTTGAGACAGAATTTCGCTCTTCTTGCCCAGGCTGGAGTGCAATGGCCCAATCTTGGCTTACTGCAACCTCCACCTCCTGGGTTCAGGCGATTCTCCTGCCTCAGCCTCCAAGTAGCTGGGATTACAGGCATGTGCCACCATGCCCAGCTGTTTTTTGTATTTTTAGTAGAGACGGGGTTTCTCCATGTTGGTCAGGCTGGTCTCGAACTCCAAACCTCAGGTGATCCACCCACCTTGGCCTCCCAAAGTGCTGGGATTACAGGAGTGAGCCCCCACACCCGGCCTGTCAGGGGTTATTCTTTATAGCTTAAAATGCCACTGTGCCACAAGGTTTCACATGCCATGGGACAGTGCTCTGTGCACCTCTGTGAATAACCCACCTGAGCCCAAACAGCCCTGGCACACAGTAGGTGTGCGCTAAATGGTGGCTGCTGTGATCATCCACAGCGCTCCTTGCAATGGGCCTGAGATGTGTCTATCAGGGGCACTGTGAGAATGCACCTGGGGGGCCCCTGACCTCAAAGGGGCTAATTAGACCCATGGCTCCCTGCCCCTGTGCTCTGAAATCCATCACTGCGTTCTTGACAAGGCCAAGGCCTGGCTTCCCACAGGCCGCTCCCAGCCAAGGCCAGGCATAGCCCCGTCTCCGTGCCCACCCTGGAGTCCTGCAGGCCTGGCTGCCCCTCCCAAGGGTCCTCCTGAAATATATGTGAGTATCGCAGATATAGAGTAAGGCTTCTCTTGGCACCCTGGAACTGGCAGCAAGGGCTCAAAGCTACCCAAGGGGATTCCCTGTGTGCCACGACCTTACCATGTGGGAGGCTTGGGCCTCTGGCTCCTGTTGAGCTCAGAGACGGGAAGCCCAGACTGGAGACTGGAAGAGAAAGAGAGCTGGATATTTCCCCTCTGCTCCCTCCTTGGTGGCCCAGGTCACCGATCTCCTGACAGTGGCCTTGTCCTGTGACTCCAGCCTTTGGCAGGCCCCCTTGGGGTCTCCCTGGACTCCCCCCTGCCTTCAGGTTGAGGGGCTTACAGCTTTCCACTGCAGCTGGCCACTCGGTGTGGCCACCTTTAACCCTGCTCCGACTTCTGCAGAAAGTACCCATGCCATACTCCCTTCTCACCTGGGATTCTGTTCACTGCAGCATCCAAACTGGAGAACCACCGTGATGAAGAACAGAGCCTGCCTTCGTTCATCAGGGATCAGAGAGGCTGAGGGCCGCCCCATTGCCTTTGCCATCACTCCAGCCCCCTACCTCCCTCCCAGGCAACAACAGGAGTTGTTGGGGTACTTGGGAGGAAGAGGTGACTTCCTCCCTCTCTCAACCTGCACCCCAAACCCAATCACAGATCCAGGACTGAGCTCTCTCCTAGCGGTCACTCCTTGGCCTGTGCACTCACTGATCAGCCCCAAGCGTTCCTTCCTGGGGAGGGGAAGGAGAACAAGAGAGAATGGCAGACGGTGGCAGAGGGAGGACACAGAGCAAGGTTCCCGGGTCTGGGCACTCCTGCTGCCTCTCCAGCAGAGAAGGCTGCCTGGGAGGGTGGGAGTGCTGCCAGGGTCCAGGCTGCTGGGCTGGGCAAAGTTGGTTCGAACTGGCTTTGCCACGCCAGGGAGCTGTGCCATGGGGCAGCCCCTGCACTCATCCTGCCACAGGGGCTGGTGTCCAGATGGTACCTGCCACCCAGGGGGACATCGAGTCCTCTGTGGAAGGGGAGCCACACACTGGGCCTGAGACTGGAGGGTTTAGCTGCACTGGATTTTGTCTAAGGGGCTGAGGGACTGAAAGAGCAAACACTCAGCGGGAAGGGAAGACATGACATCCCCCAGGTCAGGCAGAGAGCGGAGGAGGGCAAAGCCATTATGTCAGGGCCCTGCCCAGCTGCAGCCAGTCAGTAAACCCACCACAGCCCCAGAAGGGCCAGGTCCCCAGGTTTACAGAGCAGGCTTTGAAAAGCATCGAGGAAAATTATCCCGACTAGTGAAGCTGGGAAGAAAACGATGGCTGGACAGGCTCTCCGCCCGCCCCAACACTCGCCTCCTGAGTTGTGTCCCTTCCTTTGGACACAAGTTTTTTGTCCCCTGTCTTGTGCTAATGCATACTACAGTACTAGCGTAACAGACATTAGTATCAGTGCTACCAGCACGTGAAGACTGCGTGGTTACACACCATCTCCTCACTACTAGAGTCCACATCAGGAGGGCGCCATGCAGAGGTGAGCAGTTTAAATGTGAAAGTTTGAAGACGCAGCGTTCTGTGCCAAGCGGCCCCGTTTCCAATTTTTAAACATTCACCACACACCTACTCTACGGCGGACGCTGCAAAGCCCTTCTACGTGCGTTCTTTCATTTAGTTCTCGCAGAAGCCCAGAGCCTCCCCTCACTGGGTGGCTCTGCATGTCTCTGAGCCTGTCTCCTCATCTATAAACTGGGAATTGTAATATCCCCGTCTCGCACTGAAATCGAAAGACCGGGAATATCCGTCTCCCCACGTGGGCCGTGGGCCTCTGAGGGCACAGACGCTGCCATATTTTCCCTGCTAGCTTCTAGACAAAGCCTGGCGTCAGAGGGAAGTCCTGGGAAGTGTTTTCTGAGCAAATGAATATAGCCATTCTACTTTACTTAAGAAAAAATATTTGGCTTGTGATTTTTAGATAAAAGGTCAAAACATACAGGTGAATTGCATGTTGTGGAAACCCAAATTTTAAGGGTTCCCTGCAGCATGGCGTGACAACGTGGAGTCTCAGTGAACCCACAGCATCGATATTGAGGGAAATTCCCCTCCTTGCCCGTTTTAAAACCCATGCAGAAAGCAGCTAACTCAATGTGGGTGTGGCCGAGGGCACTGCAAACTCTTCCCACTCTCGCCACCAGGGGGCGCCACACCAGCTGCTGAACCCTGGTCCTCCTGCCCTGCTCCACGTTGCACCAGGGTCGCTCTGCGCCCGGGCACCAGGGTGGGCGTGGAGCCTTCTCGGAGGGGCACAAGGTGGCCTCGCCCCATCGGCTGAGCTGAATGGACTGAGGTGGCAGATGGGCTGGAAAGAATCAGTCCCAGGGAGGTCAGGAGGCTTCTTGGGGCACGGGCAATACCAGGGTCGGAGACCCAGGGGCAGCTGCGGGGCGTTGCCTGCAGAGCCCTGCACACGGCGAGGGGTGGGGGCGGCTGGGGACGAGGGGAGGAGGCGCACACCCTCTGCAGTCCTGGGGACTGGGCGGCCGAGGAGAGGTGGCCCGTGGGAGTCAGCGCCTGGGCACTGGCTGACTGACCGACCACAGGTGAGAAAACGCCCCTGCGCTGCGCAACGGCCGAGTTCGCACCTCCGCCCACCCGTGTGACCTCTGCGTCCACTTCCTCCCCCGACAGCCGTCAACAGTCAGGGCCCTGACCCCTCACGCTATCAGAGCCCCAGGAGGGGGTCCAGGGGGAAGGGTGCGCTTGCGCTGACCAGACACGCCAGATGGTCAACGGGCAGGTCCTTCCAAGGGCCCGGGCACCCCGCCCAGGCACACCTGCTCCGCCCCGCCAGGGTTCAACAGGAGGTCATGGTCCTGCTCACGTTCAAAGTGCAGGGCTCCGAGCCCCCAGCCAGCCGAGGGTGAGGAGGCCTCCCCTGTTCCCCGGGACGCTCTGCGGTGATGCCAAGGTCCCAGGCCACCTCCTCGAGCGCTCCATCACTCTTCTCAGCCAGCGTGGGCTTGGATTGCACAACCACGTGGCACTGTCACCAAATCACAGATGTGCCCATGCCGTCCTCACCCACCCTCGGTGATCAGCAGTGCTGGGCATGTGCCTGGCTCCTGTGCAGCACCTGCAGGCTTGGCTTTTCATCCAAAAACACCCGGGCGCCACCCACCCTGCTCGGCAGGACCTGCCTTCACACATTGCTCACTCACGCGAGGTTTATTAAGGGTGAACACACATGCACAGGTGCAATCACACTCACACCCATGCACATACACACACACTCACATGCACTCACACCTACTCACCCATGCACACACACCCTCGCACACCTATACACATGCACTGACACACCCATGCACCCACGCACATGCATTCACGCACAGGCACACACCCATGCGTACATGCACACACCCATACACACGCACTCACACGCACACACACACAGACCCATACACAGGGCACTCACACCCTCACACCCATGCATACATGCACACACCCACACACCCATACACATGCACTCACACACACACACACACACAGACCCATACACAGGGCACTCACACCCTCACACCCATGCACATGCACTTACACTCATCCATGCACCCACGCACATGTACTCATACCCACATACCCATGCCACATACACACACCCATGCACCAGTGCACACATGCACGCAAACACAGCCACGCACCCATGCACGTGCACTCTCACACTCAGGCATCTATGCAAATGCACTCACACACCCACGCACCCATGCACATGTTCACACATCCACACCCGTACTCACACTCAAGCATACTCATACATGTACTAACACTCCCACACACCCATGCACATGTACTCATACTAACACGCACAGTCACACATGCACTCATATCCACACGTACTCACACACGTACTCACACTCAGACACACATCACACACCCCTTGCCCGCAGGCACACCAGGAGCCCTGGGGAAGAAGCGTCTGAAGGGTTTCAGGTGCTGAGGCAGGATGCGTCTGCAGCAGCGTTCTCTGTCTTCCCCGCTCTCTGGCCCAGCCCCTGAGAGCAAGGACAATCCCTTCCTCTCTGTCCCATGACACCCTCCCCAGTTCAGGCCCCAGGATGAGCAAATCACAACTCTTCCTCAGAAAACCCTTTTGTCACCCTGGCCTGGTTCCTGAAGCGTCTTCAGGAATCTAAGTGGCTCTGTGCACCTGGACAGAGAAGCCGCCTGTGGGTGGAGGGCCGGGGCTCACATCCTGTCCTCACCAGTCTGTTACTAACTGTAAGATCTTGGGCAAAACCCAGCTAACATTTCTGAGCTTCAGTTTCTTGGTGTTTAAACATCTCAAACACATAGAGGGAAACACACTTTTGTTGTCTCTTCTACTCTGATCTGATTCCGGTTTACCTCAACTGCCGCCTCCTCCCGGAAGCTCTCCTTGATCCCCCAGGCAGTCAGCGTCTCCCTCTCTGGCCACATCATCCCCTGTCACCTCCTGTTTCTGTCTCTCTCTGCTTGCTGTGACCCCCCTGAAGGCAGAGGCTGGTGTGACGCCAGTGCCCCTCACCAAAGCCACCCAGAGCCCCAGTCACTATCCATGGAAGGCACCGGATGAAACCGGAAGGAGAGGAGGGACAGCCAGGCTGCGTGGGGGAGCCTCTGTCGCCCTAGCTGCGTCTCCTGGTGGCATGGTGGACGCTGATCTTCGTGTGTTCTGCTCTCTCCTCCCGCCCCTGCATTTGCCTGAGGGCAAACTTTGGGCTTGGCAGCGACCCCAGGACTCCGTGGTTCTCTGTTCCTTCCAAGGCTTCAGGAAGCATCTTCTTGCTGGAAGAAGTTTGGATCCTGTTGGGGAGCTTCCTGGGGACTCTGTGAAGGGGACTCCCCCTCCCCACTGCAGTTCTGCCGCCCAGGCAGCCCGTTCCCTGCCTCCAGTTCCCTGGGGGATTAGAGAAGGTTTGGAAGGAGGTCTGGGAGGCTGGCTGGCCTGAGACAAGGCCAGCCCCCGGCTCTGTCCGGCCGATGTCCCCAGCCCTCCCCACCCCCTGACGTCCTTGGCTCCTGACCTCCTTCTCCGAGGGCTCCTGCAGTACTGGTGTCCCTCAAAGCTCCTGCCCGCTGCGACTCGGACTCAGTCCCTGTCCCTGTGGACGGTGCTGGACCCCGGCCTCTGTGAGCTATGTCCTAGCCTGATCCAAACCCTCTTCACTCCAGGCCAGACATACTCAGTGTTCTGCCTGGCTGCCCTGGCCCAAAAAAGAACGTCTGGACGTCCCTAGCAAGGTTGACGATGCGGCATTTGAAAATCATCTTGGTCAAGGCTGGTTTCCAGCCCTGTCGGAGTGAAGAGCGGAGACCACAGATCGGGACACTGAGGTTTGAGCTTGGTGTCCCTGTGACATCACCACGGAACCTGGGATTCTGTGTCCTCGTCTGCAGAATGGGGACAGTTCCCACCCCAGTGCAGGTGCAGAAGCCCACAGGACGCCTGTGCCCAGCCACTCACTCCCGATGACCCAGTGGCCCTGCCTGGGGAGACACTGGCTACGAATGGGCGTCCCAGTTTGTTCACCTCCACCGTACCCCACACCCACCCCAGGACTAACACACTTCCACATGTGGTGACTAAGAACACAGGCTTGGCCAGGCCTCAATTTGAGTGCAGCTCCCTATGAATTCGCTGTGTGACCCAAGACAAGTTGCTTAACTTCTCTGGGCCTCAGCGCTGCCATCTGTACCATGGGGATACTAGTGAGGACTCAGTGAAATAATGTGCGTAAAGGGCTCGGCACAGAGACGAAATGTTAGCTAGTTACAGTGGTCATTACTGTTACCTGTCTGGAAGACTGGGGGGCCACGCTGCCTGGGCTCCGTCTGTCTGAGGGGCAGGGAAGCCTCCTGGGAAGGAGCTTACTCTAAGGAAACAGCAAGGCACAGGGCTTTGCCCAGGGAGGCAGGCCCTGGACAGGTGAGTCTGGGCACAGGATGGTGGGTGCCTCTCACCCTTAGGGACTCATGGCTGCACCCAACAAGGACCAAGCCCGGCCAGCCTTCCCACCCTTCTGTGGGAGACTGGGGCCAACAGTGGACCTTGAGGGTCCAGCGACATTGGGGGCCCAGGGTCTGGCAACCATGGGAGTCAGGGTCCGAGGGGCCTCTGGTGGGCACCAGGCCAGCGAGGAGAATCAGAGGCATCGGAAACCTCCTGGAGCCCGTCTGAGGGGGTCTTTGCTTTCTGCCACTGGAGGTGACACTGAACCACAGAAATACTGCCTGTGGCCACAGTCGTGACCCTGTTTGTACCCCCTGATTTTGTGAAATGGGAAACGTGTTTGGATTTTCCTTATCCAAAAAGAAAGTTAACTCAGAAATTTGATGGCGTCTCTCGTAAAGACGCTGCAGCCCCTCTCAGCTGTCTGCCACACTACAGTGCTGTTTTTCCTTTCACAAGGAAGGATGTTTGCTTACTCCACAATTTTTTATTTTGATTTTTAGTTGACAATAATTGCATCTATTTATGGAGTACAATGTGATATTCTGGTATGTGTAGACTTCATGAAATGATTTCACTCAACAAATAGGCACCCTCCATGCCCCGGCCCCTGGTGATTCTGTGCTGGACGAGGCAGACCCAGCCCACCCACTGGAGCTGGTCGGGAGCCGGCTGCCCAAAGCTACGGGAGCGCAGCCTCCGAGCTGCACAGGCCGGGTTCGGGCCCCAGCCCGCCACTCACTGTGCGGGGCCTCTGCTCACCCATCGTGCTGGAGTTCACAGCAAGCCTGACTCAACAAGGTACCAGGAATAAAGAAAAGAGAAATTTTTTGAAAAACAGACTTTCAAAAAACAATAAGACTAAACATCATACATTTTCAAATACCTACCTCTGAAAAACTGTATCGTTGTCTTTTTAATTCAAATGCAGGATTCAGGAGTGAGGGAGCGCCCAGGCCCTCGGTAGAAGGGAGTCAGACGATGCTCTGCTTCTCTTGTTGGTGGTGGGCTCACAGGATTTATTATACACATCCGCGCAGAAAAACAAACACACTGGGCCAGTCATGAGCGTGCGGCAGAAACAAGGGCCGTAGTGATCAGATCCTGAGTTCCTGAGGTCCTCCCAAGAATTAAAAACCACAACGCAGTGATGAGGACAGGGAGCGTGGCTCCTAGCGGCACGTCCCGCCTCCTCCCTGCCTCCCGTCCTGGAATATGACATTTCCTCACTTGGAAAAGCAGATTCGTGCCATCCCAACGAGTTTTAAAAGAAGCAAAAAGCACTTTTCCCTCCTGAGAAATCAGGGCTCCAGGAGCCCATCCATCCCCATGCAGGCATGAGACAAACTCCGTGGGTGGGCCCATGTCAGGTCCACCCTTTGCCACCACTGCCTGGAGTGAGGCCACCTGTGCCTAGCACACTGAGGCCTGTGGTTCAGCCACAGGGAACAGCTGCAGCTACAGGAGGTGTCGGGGACAGGAGCTTCGAACGCCTCTCACCATAGCTACCATGTTAGGCTCTTCAGAGAAACAGGACCAGTACGATACAGAGATATACAGCACATACATTAACATACAAAGGAATTGGCTGTCACGTGAGTCCCAGGAGGTGAGTCCGCAGGCTGGAAACGCAGGAAGAGCTGATGCTGCCATTGGAGTCTGAAGGCAGCAGAAAGCCAATGTCCCAGCTCCAAGGCCACCAGGCAAGGAGAATCTCTTACCCAGGACGGTCAGCCTTTGGTTCTATTCAGACCCCCAACGATTGGAGGAGGCCCACCTGCGTTGGGCAGGACCAGCTACTTGACTCAGTCCACCGACTCAGGTGTTAATCTCACCCGGAAACACCCTTGCTGACACAGCCAGGGTCATGTCTGACCACATATCTGGGCACCCCATGGCCCAGTCAAGTTAACACAGTGAAATCAACCATCACAACCGCCAGGGGCCGAGTGAGAGCCCAGCATCCCAGCGCCTGCGTACCTGGCTCAGGAGACTGGCTTTTGCTGGCCTGTGCTTGGGCGGCATGGCTCAACCCACATCAAGGGCAGCGTAAGATGCTGCCGGGAAGGTTCCTGTTGTCGTTGACTGAAGATGCTGGCAATGCCATCACCCCACCTCCTCTGTGAGTTGCCAGATTTAGCAAATAAAAATAAAAGAACTCCAGGTGAAATCTGAATTCAGGTAAATGATGAACAAGGCGCGAGTGGCTATCCCATGTGATCGCTGCAGGCATTCCCTGCGCCTACCCCACTCGTGGCTTCATCCTGTTTTCCTGCCACTCTGTTTCCTTCCGATTCCCTCGCTTCCTTCAGATTCAGAGGGATGGACAGAGACTAGAGATGGGACCAGCCTTCCTACCCTGCCCTACTGTCTG
>PVKV010039308.1:0-13168 GCA_004027835.1 Alouatta palliata | reverse complement strand
AAAAAAAAAAAAAAAAAAAAAAAAAGATGACATTTCCAGGCTGGGTATGATAGCTCACGCCTGTAATCCCAGCACTTTGGGAGGCCAAGGCGGGTGGGCCACAAGGTCAAAAGATCGAGACCATCCTAGCCAACATGGTGAAACCCCGTCTCTACTAAAAATATAAAAATTAGCTGGACATGGTGGTGCGCACCTGTCGTCCTAGCTACTTGGGAGGCTGAGGCAGGAGAATCACTTGAACCCGGAGGTGGAGGTTGCAGTGAGCTGAGATCACGACACTGCACTCCAGCCTGGTGACAGCGAGACTCTGTCAAAACAAAAACAAACAAACAAAGAAAGTAACAACTAGGGCAAAACTAAGATTACCCCAGACAGGAAGAACAAGTAGCAACAAGTTGTGTGAAAATCAGGTGTTGTGTGCACAGTGACGGCTCTCCTCGCATAACTGCCTAACACACCCTCCTGGCCCAGTTCATAAATCTAGACCGGGCAGGCCTGGCCACGTAAGTAACTTGCCCACTGCTTTTGGGCCAGTGGGTGTGGCCGTCTGAGCACTCCCACGGCCTCTTCGACATCCGCACCTGGATGGGGCCACTCCACCCAGCTTGCCATGGAAGTGGAAGGAGATTGAGTTGCTCCCATGCCCTCTGGCCTGGAGCCAGGACGTGGGCTCCCTGCTACCAGGGAAAGCTCCCCTGGGCTACTGAAGGCCCCAGCTCACCCGCTCTGCCTTCAATAAGTGTGGTTTTAGCAGGGACCCTGCCAGCAAGGGCCTGGGTGGCTCCCAGAATGGGGACCTGCTTTCTTGTCAGCCTGGGATCCAACAGGACTGATCCAGGGCCTGCAAAAAAGAGGCCTTTTTTTTTTTTTTTTGAGAAGGAGTCTCACTCTGTCACCCAGGCTGGAGTGCAATGGCGTGGTCTCAGCTCACTGCAACCTCTGCCTCCCAGGTTCGAGCAATTCTCCTGCCTCAGCCTCCCGAGTAGCTGAGACTATAGGCGTGAGCCACCGTGCCTGGCAAGAGTACGTTTAAGTGCTGGGGGATTCTGCTTACCCACCCAGAAATGTAAGGGGAGCAAGGGGCTCAGCAGCATGGAAAAAAACAGCCCTTTACACGAGGATTAGCCTAGTGCTTACGGAACCGCCTTGAAGCTCTTACCTCCCAGAGCTGCTTTGATACAGTACTTTTGTTACAGGACTGGGGTCCCGATCCAGACCCCAAGAGAGGGTTCTTGGATCTCTGGCAAGAAGGAATTCAGGGCGAGTCCATAGACTCAAGTGAAAGCAAGTTTATTAGGAAAGTAAAGGAATAAAAGAATGGGTACTCCCTCAGGGCTGCTGGCTGCCCATTTAGATGGTTATTTCTTGATGATATGCTAAACAAAAGGCGTATTATCCATGCCTCCTCTTTGTAGACCATATAGGGTAACTTCCTGATGTTGCCTGGCATTCGTAAACACTTGGTGCTGGTGGGAGTGTAGCACTGAGGACGACCGGAGGGCACTCATCACCACCTTCGTTTTGGTGAGTTTTAGGCGGCTCCTTTGCCGCAACCTGTTTTATCAGCCAGGTCTTTATGACCTGTATCTTTTTTTTTTTTTTTTTTTGAGACTGAGTCTGTCTCACTCTGTGGCCAGGCTGGAGTGCAGTGATGCGATCTCAGCTCACTGCAATCTCCATCTCCCGGGTTCAAGCGATTCCCCTGCCTCAGCCTCCCAAGTAGCTTGGACTACAGACGCGCACCAGCACACCTGACTAATTTTTTGTATTTTGGTAGAGACAGGGTTTCACCATGTAGGCCAGGATAGTCTCGATCTCCTGACCTGGTGATCTGCCCGCCTCAGCCTCCCGAAGTGCTGGGATTGCAAGGCATAAGCCACCGTGTCTGGCCATAACCTGTACCCTATGCTGACCCTCTATCTCATCCTGTGACTTAGAATGCCTTACCTTCTGGGAACGCAGCCCAGTAGGTCTCAGCCTCATTTTACCTAGCTCCTATTCAAGATGGAGTTGCTCTGGTTCACATGCCTCTGACACTTTCCCAGTTTTCCTGCTGCACTTCCGGTCTCTGCAGCATCTCTTTGTCCTTCATCCTCTCCTGGGCTGCGAATGTTCCCAGGCTTCTTTCTGTCCCAGTCTTCCCTAATTACACCCTCCCCACCCTGCTCATCAGTGAGCTCACCAAGCTTGGCTTCAAGGATCATTCCTTGAGAGCTCCAACTGTAATTCAACCTTGCCCCACTCTCTCTCTATTTCCCAGGGCAGAGCTTTCTAGGGGCTCAATAGATGTTGTTGCTTCAATTTCTACCTGTAGCCTGATTCCCTCTTTGCCAAAATCCAGCCAGAACAAAACTTTCTGTTCAGGCCACGCAGCATCACAGGGCAACCCTGGATAGCAGCGCCCTCTCCCTCCTGTAGCTCTCTGTCCTGCACCTCCAAGATGCCCCACGTGGCCCCCAGGTTGGGGGGTGGGGGGTGGCAGTGTGGGACACAGTCTCCTCTCAGGGTCCCAGATGTGAATCTAGCCAGAGACCTTGGCTTCTAGTTTCTTTTTCAATTTAACCAACTTTCTACCCTTTCTCTGGCCATAAGCCCAGAAAAGTGACCTTGGGACCCACTGCCACACCTCTCCTGCCCCCGCCTCCATGTTTCTGCCTACAAGTCCTGGGAACTGGAAGGGATAACTTGGGTTTTCAGTTCCTGCAGGTCATACATATCCTCCTACTCAAAGGCAACAAGCCTCACGGCCTGACTGAGGTTGGCATAGGGCTATCTCCTTTCTCTCATGGAAGAGACATTGTGATTTGAGTTCTTTTTTTTTTTTTTTTTGAGATAGAGTCTCGCTCTGTTGCCCAGGCTGGAGTGCAGAGGCATGATCCTGGCTCACTGCAGCCTCCGCCTCCTGGGTTCCAGTGATTCTCCTGCCTCAGCCTCCTGAGTAGGTGAGATTACAGGCGAGAGACACCACGCCCGGCTAATTTTTGTATTTTCTTTTTTTGTTGTTGTTGTTTCTTCTTTTTTGTTGCTGTTGTTTCCTTGCCTGTGTAAACAAATAATTTTTGTATTTTCAGTAGAGACGGGGTTTCACCATGTTAACCATGATGGTCTCGAACTCCTGACCTGAGGTGATCCACCCACCTCGGTCTCCCAAAGTGCTGGATTACAGGCGCGACCACCGTGCCAGGCCTGGTTGATTTTTTTGTTTGTTTTTAGTTTTGTTTTTGTTTGTTTTTTGCGACTGAGTCTCACTCTGTCACCAGGTTGGAGTGCACTGGTGCGATCTCGGCTCACTGCAACCTCCACCTCCTGGCTTCATGCAATTCTCCTGCCTCAGCCTCCAGAGTAGCTGGGACTACAGGCGCACACCACCACGCCCAGCTAATTTTTGTATTTTAGTAGAGACAGGGTTTCACTATGTTGGCCAGGATGGTCTCAGTCTCTTGACCTCGTGATCTGCCCACCTTGGCCTCCCAAAGTGCTGAGATTAGAGGCATGAGCCACCATGCCCGGCCCATTTTATTTTATTTTTTGATGCAGGGTCTGACTCTATAGCCCATGCTGGAGTGCAGCCTTCACCTACTGGACTCAAATGATCATCCCACCTCAGCCTCCCAAGTAGCTGGGACTGCAGGCTCCTGCTACCACACCCAGCCTAAGTTTGTTTATTTGGAGTAGAGAGAAGGTCTCACTATGTTGCTCAGGTTGGTCTTGAACCCCTGGGCTGAGGGGATTCTCCTGCCTCTGCTTCCCAAAGTGCTGGGATTATAGGCGTGAGCCATGGTGTCCTGCTAGGACTCACTTTAAATCCCAATCTTACCGCTATAGGCCACTGTTGGAATCTCGGCTCACTACAATCTCCGCCTCCCAGGCTCAAGCCATCCTCCCACCTCAGCTTCCTGAGTAGCTGGGACTACAGGCTCAGGCCACGTGACCTTTCTGTGTTTTAATCTTCCCAATTGTAAAAATTAAAGAACAGTAGTGACTACCTCCTAGGTTGTCCTGACAGTAACCGAGAAAATCCATGTGGAACAGCAGAAACACTAGGAAGAATGCAAATGTGCTTTTCTCTCTTGTATTTCTGTATAGATGACCTTTTCCCTGGGCAGCCTGTAGCCATCTGCTTGGGAGCAGGGAAGGTTTTTCCAAAGTTCTTGTACAAATTAAATATAAATCCTAAATAACTCAGATCACAGCAGGGCGCAGTGGCTCATGCCTGTAATCCCAGCACTTTGGGAGGCGTGATGTGGTGATGCCCAGCACTTTAGGAGGCCGGTGTGACCCATGCCTGTAATCTCAGCTACCTGAGAGGCTGAAGCAGGAGAATCGCTGGAACCTGGGAGGCAGACGTAGCAGTGAGCCAAGATTGCACCATTCCTGAAATACCACAGGGGAGAAAAAAAAAAAAAAAAAGATTGCACCATTGCACTCCAACCTGGGAAACAAGGGTGAAACTCCATCTCAAAAAAATTAATTAATTAATTAATTAATTAAATAAACCAGGTCCTAGCCTCCTGCAGGAAGCAGTCACATTTTCTCCTTTGGTGCCCTGGACTGAGATGGAGAAGGGACTCCTCTTAGGGGCCTGCCTCCACCCCGAAGCATGAAAATAAGGGAAAATCGGCCGGGCATGGTGGCTCACTCCTGTACTCCCAGCACTTTGGGAGGCTAAGGCGGGCAGATCACCTGAGGTCAGGAGTTCAAGACCAGCCTGGCCAACATGGTGAACTCCCATTTCTACTGAAAATACAAAAAAATTAGCCGGGTGTGGTGGCATGCACCTGTAATCCCAGCTACTCCGGAGGCTGAGGCAGGAGAATAGTTTAAACCTGGAAGGCGGAGGTTGCGGTGAGCCGAGATCGTGCCATTACACTCTGGCTTGGGCAACAAGAGCGAAACTCCACCTCAAAAAAAAAAAAAAAGAAAAGAAAGGAAAATCTTGAGTTCCTTCAGGGGAAATTCCAGGCACCTAGCTAGCCCTGGAAGTAAATGAGCAACTTGATAAACAAGAAGGTAATTAGTAGTTTAAAACAATATCCAAGGAAGTTAGAATAATGAGATGTTTGGTTCCCTATAGAAATTAAAGATAACATTAGGAGGCCGAGGTGGGTGGATTGCTTGAGCTCAAGAGTTCGAGACCAGCCTGGGCCACACGGTGAAACCCTGTCTCTACAAAAAACACAAAAATTAGCCAGGTGTGGTGGCACGTGCCTGTAGGCCCAGCTACTCAGTTGGCTGAGGTGAGAGAATGGCTTGAGCCAAGGAGGCAGAGATTGCAGTGAGCCAAGATTGTGCCACTGCACTCCAGCCTGGGCAATAGAATGAGACCTAGTCTAAAAAAAAAAAAAAAAGAAAGAAAGAAAGAAAAAAAAATTAAAGATAACATCTTTACATATGTCCCTGAGTTGTTTTTCGGAAACTCGGGCCCACATCGCAAGGCTCAGCTGGCATGTAAACCTCAGCTAACGGGGAACTGAGGACTGAACTCTGACCTCTGCTCTAAATTTCTTTTTGAGGACCCTGGAGGAGGTCATGCCCACCAGCAAGAGGTAACATTCCTTTCTATTGACCTCAAAGTTTTAGACAAAGCTTCACCTCCTTAACTAATCGTTAATCAGAATATATCTGAATCCTGGCTGGGCCCAGCGGCTCATGCCTGTAATCCCAGCATTTTGGGAGGCCGAGGCGGGCTGATCACTTGAGGTCAGTAGTTCGAGATCAGCCTGGGTAACATGGTGAAACCCCGTCTCTGCTAAAAATACAAAAATTAGCCGGGTATGGTAGCGCATGCCTGTAATCCCAGCTACTCGGGAGGCTGAGGTATAAGAATCGCTTGAATCCGGGAGGCAGAGGTTGCAGTGAGCTAGGATCGCACCATTGCACTCCAGCCTGAGCAACAAGAGTGAAACTCTGTCTCAAAAAAAAAAAAAACAGAAAATCTTTGAATCCACCTATGACCTATGACCTGTGCTCCCCACACCCAAAACCCCAGGACTTTGGGATTAAAACCCTTACCCGTGGCTGGACGCAGTGGCTCACACTTGTAATCCCAGCACTTTGGGAAGCCGAGGTGGGCGGATCATTTGAGGACAGGAGTTTGAGACCAGCCTAGCCAAAACAGTGAAACCCTGTCTCAACTAAAAATACAGAAATTAGCTGGGCGTCGTGGTAGACACCTGTAATCCCAGCTACTTGGGAAGCTGAGTCAGGAGAATCGCTTGAACCTGGGAGGTGAAGGTTGCAGTGAGCTGAGATCATGACACTGCACTCCAGCTTGGGCGAAAGAGTGAGATTCCGTCTCAAAAAAAAAAAAAGCCCTTACCTGTAAGCATCATGGAGTTCCAGTCTTAAGCATTAGCTGGTCAATTCTGCTTGCTTGGTGTCCTGCAATAAATGTCTCACTTTCTCTCGCTGCTATCCCGATGTCAGTGGCTTTGCTGCTCTGGGCAAGTGGATCCTAGTTTGGTTCACTAACGAGACCATGTAATCTGGTGCCAATTTCATCTGTAGACTGGAAATTGGATCTTCTCTCTCCAGTCCCCTCTCCAGCCTTTGGCCCAGACCGTCGTCATTTCATTTCTGGATTCCTGCCCCAGCTTCTCAATCAACCTTTTATTGGTAGTCCTTTTATTGGTAGTCATTGCTTGTAAAACATTTTTCCATAAATGCCAGGCTACTCCTTCTTAAACTCTACTTTCTTCATGTCGTCACAATGGCCTTTGGCTCCATATCCCCTGCCGCAATGCATCCTGGCTTCGTGTGTGTGTGTGTGTGTGTGTGTGTGTGTGTATATATGTGTGTGTGTGTTTTGAGATGGAGTCTAGCTCTGTCGCCCAGGCTGGAGTGCAGGGGCACAATCTCGGCTCACTGCAACCTCCGACTCCTGGGTTCAAATGATCCTCTTGCCTCAGCTCCCCAAGTAGCTAGGATTACAGACAACTGCCACCACACCTGGCTCATTTTTGTATTTTAAGTAGAGATGGGGCTTCGTTCGCCATGTTGGCCAGGCTGGTCTTGAACTCCTGACCACAAGTGATCTGCCAGTCTTGGCCTCCCAAAGTGCTGGGATTACAGGTGTGAGCCATCACGCCCAGCCTATTATGGACATTTTATATAAATGGGATCATACAATATACAATATGTGGCCTTTGTATCCAAAAAGTTAACATGTTTTCAAGTTTCACCAGTGTTATGGCATGTAACAGTACTTCATTCCTTTTCATTGCTGAATCATATTCTATTGTCTGGATATACCACATTTTGTTTGTCCATTTGTCACTTGATGAAGTCAACCTAAAACGACGAAGCTGGGGCAAAATTAATATAAGTAAAGAGTTTATTTGGGACAAGCTTTAAGATTGCTATCTGATGCCCATTCCTGCCTGGTCCAGGGGGAACAGGTCCCACGCCAGGCCAGCAGGCGGGCTCCTTTGTACAGTTCTTACAATAAACCCTCCCTGGTGAAAAAAAAAAAGAAAGAAAAGAAAAAAAGATAGCTGTCTGAGAGCACGGATTCAGGTTGCCCTGAATATACATTCTGCTTAGCAGCAGTTACAAGTGGATTTTTTTTTTTTTTTTTTTATTGAGACAGTCTTGCTCTGTCTCTCAGGCTGAAGTGGAGTGGTGCCATCTCAGTTCACCGCAACCTCCACCTACCGGGTTCAAGCGATTCTCCTGCCTCAGCCTCCCGAGTAGCTGAGATTACAGGACTGTGCCAACATGCCCAGTGAATTTTTGTATTTTTATTTGTTTGTTTTTGTTTTTTGAGTCGGAGTCTCACTCTGTTGCACTCAGACTGGAGTGCAGTGGTGTGATATGGGTTCGCTGCAACATCTGCCTCCCTGGTTCAAGTAATCCTCCCACCTCAGCCTCCCAAATAGCTGGGATCACAAGCATACATCACCATGCCTGGCTAAGTTTTGTATTTTTAGTAGAGATGAGGTTTTGCCATGTTGGCCAGGCTAGTTTGGAACTCCTGACCTCAAGTGATCCGCATGCCTAGGACTCCCAGACTGCTGGGATTACATGCGTGAGCCACTGTGCCAGGCCTCCAAGTGGATTTTTCAAGTACAGGAAGTGATAGTTCCTGAGTTGTTTACCACAAATTTAAATTTACATTAAAATAACACAAGCGCCAGGCACGGTGGCTCATGCCTGTAATCCTAGCACTTTGGGAGGTTAAGGCGGGCAGATCACAAGGTCAAGCAATCAAGACCAGCCTGGGCAACATGGGGAAACCCCGTCTCTACTAAAAATACAAAAATTAGCTGGGCGTGGTGGCACTCACCTGTAGTCCCAGCTACTTGGGAGGCTGAGGCAAGAGAATCTCTTGAACCCGGGAGACAGAGGTTGCAGTGAGCCGAGATCGTGCCACTGCACTCCAGCCTGGTGACAAAAACTCCAGCCTGGCGACGAGAGCGAGACTGTCTCAAAAAAACTAAAATAAAAAAATAAAATAAGCTATTGGTTGGCTATATATTCGTCTTTGTATCACAAATCCCAGGTACATGAAGATAATAGTTGAGGCAGCTAGTCAGGAGCAAAGTGACTTTAAACAATTGTCCCCAGGTATGCGGTGGGGGCTGGGGAGGTAATGACCGAAGTCCCATATTCACGTCTCCCTGGGCCTGCTCTGAGCTATTTTTCTTTTCTCAATAGATAATTGGGTTGTTTCCAATTTGGGGCTATTATGAATAAAGCTGCTGTGAACAGTCACTTGTGTAGGAGTTTTTTGTGTACATATGTTCTCATTTCTCCTGGGTAGATACCTAGCGTGAAAGAAAAATGGAAACTCGGAACTCCAACTCAGTATGCCAAAGGGAAAGTCAAACTTGGGAACTGAGTCATGCAAAAACTGCCTTCCTTTCATTCCCAAACAGAGAGCTGTAATTTCACATGCTTACTCTCTCGTATGTAAAACCCATATTTACTGAGTGGGGGGGATGCATAGTTGACTCTCTCCCCATCCCCTTTCTTTTCACATGTAAAACATAGATTCACTGACTCATAAGAATGTAAGCTCGTGCCTCACTGCCTACCCACCCTGTTGTTTTTCCCCCGCCTGATTGCTCTTTCCCATTTATTTATTTATTTTTGAGACAGAGTTTCCCTTTTGTTGCCCAAGCTGGAGTGCAGTGGTGCGATCTCGGCTCACTGCAACCTCCGCCTCCCGGGTTCAAGTGATTCTCCTGACTCAGCCTCCCGAGTAGCTGGGATTACAGGCGCATGCCACCACACCCAGCGAATTTTTCGTATTTTTAGTAGAGATGGGGTTTCACCACGTTAGCCAGACTGGTCTCGAACTCCTGACCTCAGATGATCCGCCTGTCTCGGCCTCCCAAAGTGCTGGGATTAGAGGCATGAGCCACCATGCCCAGGCCCCACCTTTACTTTTTAAATTTTGTTATTGCTTTTTGTTGTTGTTGTTTTCTTTTTCTTTTCTTTTTTTTTTGGCCTGCCTGCCTGCCTGTCTGCCAGACTGACGGGCGGGCTGGCCATTGTTGTTTTTGAGATGGAGTCTCCCTCTGTTGCCCAGGCTGGAGTGAAGTAGTGCAATCTTGGCTCACTGCAACTGCTGCCTCCCAAGTTTAAGCGATTCTCCTGCCTCAGCCTTCTGAATAGCTGAGATTACAGGCTCACACCACCATGCCCAGCTAATTTTTTTATTTTCAGTAGAGACGGGGTTTCACCATGTTGGTCAGGCTGGTCTTGACCTCATTACCTAAAATTATCTGCCGGCCTCGGCCTCCCAAAGTGCTGGGATTACAAGTGTGAGCCACCCACCAAACCTGGCCCTTTCCCCTTCCTTTTTCATTTATTTTTGTTTATTTAGTTATTTATTTTTTGAGACAGGCTCTCATTCTGTTGCCCATGCTGGATGGAATGCCGTGACTTGATCTTGGCTCACTGCCGCCTCTATCACCTGAGCTCAAGTGATCCTCCCACCTCAGCCTCCTGAGCCGCTGGGACCACAGGCATGCATCACCATCCCAGGCTAATTTTTGTATTTTCAGTAGAGACAAGGTTTCGTCATGTTGCCCTGGCTGGTTCTGGACTCCTGAGCTTGCTTGAACCTTGGCCTCCTAAAGTGCTGGGATTGCAGGCGTGAGCCACCGCACACAGCTGTTCTTTCCCCTTTAAATATTGAAGTTCCCAAACCCTCTTTAGAAAAAGCACAGGACACAGATTCTATTGTGACTTGTGTTTTATTTTTCCCCGGACATGTCCTCAACCTTGGATAAATAAACCTCTAAATTCATTGAAACCTGCCTCAGTCGGTTTTTTTTGTTGTTGTTGTTGCTGTTTCTGAGACAGAGTGTCACTGTCGCAGGCTGGAGTGCAATAACACCATCTTGGCTCACTGCAGCCTCTGCCTCCTGGGCTCAAGGAATTCTCTTCTCAGCCTCCCGAGTAGCTGGGATTATAGGCGTGAGACAGCACAACCAGCTACTTTTGAATCTTTAGTAGAGATGGGGTTTCACCATGTTGCCCAGGCTAGTCTTGAACTCCTGACCTTAAGTAATCTGCCCACCTCAGCCTCCCAAAGTGCTGGGATTACAGGTGTGAGACGCCGAGCCCTGCCATCAGTCATTTTTTGATTTACACTAAAAGCGGAATTGCTGTGGTGAATGGTAACTCTTTGTTTAACCTTTTGAGGAACCACCAAACTGTTTTTCAAAGCGGCTGCAACATTTAGCAATCCCTCCCACAGTGCATGAGGGATCCAGCCTCTCAGCATCCTCCACATGTGGATTTCTACCTTTCTCCACAGGCGTGAACAAGGTCAGACATCCCTGCGCTGAGCTCAGAAGCCCTTTCTACCATCCTGAGAATTACCTGGCACTGCTCTGAGGTGTTGGGTGGCCCTGGATTGGATCATCTTCCCCAAAGAGCCCCAGGGTGGGGAGGGTGGAAATGGCGTACCTATGGGTGTGAGCATTGCTAAAGTAATTAATCAGGGCAGTCCCAGTGCTAAAACTAAAGGCCCAAGAAACTGAGTGATTAGAGATATTTAAGAGGAAGTAGCTGGGGTGGGGGCAGGCTCTGAGACCAAGTCAGGTCCTGACTCAGCCTCTGAGCTGCTAGTTCACTGTGATTTCGTCATTTAGGGCGGGTGCAGTGGCTCACCCCTGTAATCCCAGCACTTCAGGAGGCCGAGGCAGGTGGATCACCTGAGCTCAGGAGTTCGAGACCAGTCTGGCCAATATGGTGAAACCCTGTCTCTACTAAAAATACAAAAATTAGCTGAGCAGGGTGGCGGGCGCCTGTAATCCTAGCTACTTGGGAGGCTGAGGCAGGAGAATCACTTGAACTCGGGAGGCGGAGATTGTGGTGAGCTAAGACCACCACACCATTGCATTCCAGCCTGGGCAACAGAGTAAGACTCCGTATCAAAAAACCAACCAACCAAACAAACAAAATAAACAAAAGAAATGGCCGAGCGTGGCTCACTGCCTGTAATCCCAGCACTTTGGGAGGCCGAGGCGGGTGGATCACCTGTGCTTGGGAGTTTGAGATCAGCCCGGCCAACATGGTGAAACCCCATCTCTCTACTAAAAATACAAAAATTAACTGAGCATGGTGGCTGCCGCCTGTAATCCCATCTACTCGGGAGGCTGAGGCAGGAGAATCACTTGAACCCAGGAGGCAGGGATTACAGTGACCCGAGATTGCGCCACTGAATTCCAGCCTGGGCGACAGAGTGAGACTATGTCTCAACAACAACAAAAAAAAGAGGATTGTATCTGCTCCCTCCTATTCCCATCCCCAGAAGGATGCTGTGAAGTTAAAATAAGCCTGCTGACAGCATCTGGTGCCAGTTTTGAGCAACTCATATATTCTCATGGTATTATCTCTGTCATATCCTTAGTGGGAGCAGGAGGGCATGGTTGATGGGACAGGCAATGCCACAATCTTCTGGATTGATCCAACAGTTTTGATTCTTAACGAAAGTAATAAGCACAGCTTCCAGCTCTGCTCCCTCTCCACCCCCAGGCTGAAGGGACTGAAATAAACAGGAAGTTTCCCTTCACCCAGATCGCATGGAGCTGTGTGACTTTTGTCGTCAGGTACCTTATCTCTCTGGAAGGAACCCCAGGCTGAGGTGTGGCTACGTTTGTACTCGCTGCAACACTTCACCTGTTTTTTTGCCTAAATAACTTCCTGTCTAGAAGTGGTTATAGCTTTCCACCCCCGCCCTACTTTTACAACCCAGCTGGGACAGACAGGTGCTGAAATCAAAGGGTTAGCATTCATATCAAAGCCCAGCATCCAGGATCTTGCTGCAAATCGAGACTGAGCTGTGTGTGGGCAGAGGCTGACAGTTGTTACTCAGAAGCTCAGTTCCGGGGAACAGAAGGAGGGCTTTTTTGTTTTTGTTTTTGTTTTACCAGAGTGACTGAAACCTTAATCCCTTGAGATTTCCCTGTAAAAATCGCAAAGTGTGTTTCTTTGCCCTGTCCCTAATGGGTACCCTTCGGGGTAGGTCGAAATAGAGACTGATCTTTCTTTGTCCCTGGGCTTGTCACCGATCCCCAGGAAAGACTGAGCTAGGGCCACCATGTGTCCCTGGCCTGATGTTAGCCAAAAAACAGAAGAGAGAAGGGGTGACTGGTATACACAGGAATTTCTGTTTTGGGGTTTTTTTCTGCCATGTTTTAAAGAACAGCAAATCCCCGATATGGGTCCATGTGGAACCATTCATTGAGAATAAACAGCTGTTCTCCACAGAGAGCCGTCACATCCTTCTCGGCCACCAAAGGTCACCCTCTCCTACCTCCTGGAATTGGACTCAGGCAGATGGTGTAGGCTCATTTGTGGCTTTGAATTTTTTTTTTTTTTTCTTTTTCTGAGACGAAATTTCACTCTTGCTGCCCAGGCTGGAGTGCAATGGCGTGATCTCGGCTCCCTCAACCTCCGCCTCCCGTGTTCAAGCGATTCTCCTGCCTTAGCCTTCAGAGTAGCTGGGATTACAGGTGTGCACCACCAGGCCAGGCTAATTTTTGTAATTTTAGTAGAGACGGGGTTTCACCATGTTGGCCAGGCTGATCTCGAACTCCTGAGCTCAGATGATCCACCTGCCTTGGCCTCCCAAAGTGCTAGGATTACAGGCATGAGCCACCTTGCCCAGCTGGCTTTTTTTTTTTTTTTTTCCAAGATGGAGGTTCACCAT
>PVKV010039307.1:0-13169 GCA_004027835.1 Alouatta palliata | reverse complement strand
CAGCGTCAAGCGGCCAGCAAGCTGCTCATCACTTCCTGGGAGTGATCTTTCCTGACCAACCAGCGTCAAGCGGCCAGCAAGCTGCTCTCTACCACATTATCCCATTTTACTTCTCTATACAGCACTTACTATCTGACATTTTCCTGAAGTTTTTTCTGCCTCTCTCCACCCCCTACCTCTGGCCTCTTCCCCACTAAAATGTAAGCTCCTTGGGGGCAATGACTTGTCCTAATTTACTGTCTATCCCTTTTCCCTAGAATATAAGCCCTAAGGCTGCAGGGATTGACTGGTTTTGTTAATATCCATATCCTTCAAAGTGCCTTGCACATATAATAGTAAGAGCATTCAATAGTTCAATGAATACTTCTTGAATAAAAGAATTATAGAAAGAAACCCTGTCTCCCTCTGTGAAGGTTGCATTGTGATAAAGCAGCTTAAAATTTTCCCGAGTTGGGACAAAGGCAGGTACATTGCTCTCATTGCAGGTATAGTCTCAATTTCTAGTTCATTGGGACCAACAAGGGCGAATGGCAAAGATAGAATCAGAAGTGTTTCCTCTGTGCTGAACAGTGATGTGGGTTAAGTCACCACTGAATGAGAAAGCAGCTTCCTTTCCACTCCAGGGGGCGAGAAAGAGGCACTGGCTGGGATGGAAGCATTTGCAAAAGATCAAGTAATGCTGTAATCCTTTAAGCTTGATAAAAGCTTTTTTCATGTGTGACAGATGACAATTATGGTGAAACGTGCTATACAAATATTCTTCACGTTACCAGATGTCTTCATCAGGTTGGCAAACATCAAAGATTCATCTTAGTCTTTTGTTATTTCGATCTCCAAAGCTACGTGTTTCTTTGCTTCTTTATGATTCTCCTTTTGCAGAAGAATCAAGCAAAGGCATACGACAATTTGCAAGTCAAGATATTTAAGATTAGCATTTCATTAGTGATTTAAAATATATTGCTTTTAGAATATGTAAAGTAGAACAAATATATACATATTTTAAGATAAACAATAGAGTTTCACATGAGGGGATATATATATATATATTTTTTTACACTATGAATATCCTTTTAGAGAAAAATGGCCTTAGTAAATGATAAGAAGTAAAATAAAGAGGATTGTCAGTGCAAAAAAAGATAAATTCTGATGAATTACTTATACACCGGACATTAGTCTTGAGTGACCATATGATTTATTATCCAAATAAGGGATGCTTCTGAGAGTGAATGAGGGCAGTTACCAGTCATAATTAACACTGGGACAATGGACAAAAACCAGGGCAAACTGTGATATATGGTCAACCTCGTTTTAGGGATACTTAATGACCATACAACTGCTTTCAGATTTTTGTTAAAAAAAAAAAAAAAAAAAAGTAAAACAAAATAGCCTTATTTGCTAAAGACATAGTAAGCAAGTCTTTTTTAAATTAACTGCTTGATTTTTCATAAAATTAAATGATTACATATGAGTATGAATTGACAACTGCTAGAGGAGAAAAAGAAATTCAGTGGGTAATCTACCTATTTTAATGAACGCATGAGTTTTTATTTACTTTTCAGAGACGGGGTCTCGCTTTGCCGCTCTGGCACATGATCATTGATCACAGTGCACTCTTGGGCTCAAGCGTTCCTTCTGCCTCAGCCTCCTGAGTAGCTAGGACTACAGGCAGGAATCGACATGCCCTGCTCTACCCTATTTTACATTATTCCAATTATTCGAAAAAGTTGTCCTTGCCCATAAATGTTAATCACAATAGGAAAATCTGCTGGGTAACATTTCTCAGCTTAAAATATGCATTTAATCACTTTTCCATGTTGACCTCAAGATAGATCTCATCTCCCACCCCAGTTCTTATAGACTGTGGCCATAAGGAGCACTGCTTGGGAGGCTTCTGAGGCACGGTACAGCTCAGCAGGAAGGACTGCTCTGACTGGCTAGTGATATCTGCAGGAGACATGGAACATGACAATGGTAGGTTCAGCAAGTATTTGCCATCAAAACAGGTACTGAACAAATACCTGTTTTAACAACAATTTTCTAACATTATCTAGTATGTAACAAAAAAATTACACCTTGGTGATCCTGCATCTGTTACCTCTCGTAGGTTCTACCATAGTGTAAATAATATCCCAACTGCCACAGGAAAACAAGGCCATCACTCTTAACAAATCACACTAAGATCAAATCCCTAATACCTGAATGGAAAGTAGGGGAAAAAAATAAAACAGTAAACGGCTAATTAACTTCTCTTCTGTTTCTATTCTTCATTTATTTTGTCATTTAGGGCTATATTTTTTATCTACTCAAGAGAATTTTAAGTGATAAAATGAAAATTAAACTTGCCTCTCCCTTTGCAAGCAAATAGTCTTTTTTTTTTTTTAATTTTAGATGGAGTTTTGCTCTTATTGCCCAGGCTGGACTGCAGTAGTGCAATCTTAGTTCACTGCAACCTCTGCCTTTCTGGTTTAAGCGATTCTCCTGCCTCAGCCTCCCACGTAGCTGGGATTACAAGCGCCCTGCCACCATGCCCCACTAACTTTTGTATTTTTGGTAGAGATAAGGTTTCAGCATGTTGTCCAGGCTGGTCTTGAATTCCTGAAATCAGGTGATCCACCCATCTCAGCCTCCCAAAGTGCTGGGATTAAAGGCATGAGCCACCACACCCAGCCTAATTCTATTTTAAAGGACAATTTTCAGGATGTATTTTACTACCAGATATTTTGCATGATTTATCCTTTCTTTATACAATAGAGAGCTCTTTTGCATCTTTCAGTGAGGGAAAATAGAGAGGAAATAGGTGATACTTTATAAAAAATATAGGAGGTATCCAAATAATGCTGTTTTTGTGCCTGTGTGACTATGAAGCATGTTCCACCTTCAGATCTTAATTCTCTAATTTTAAGAAATGAGGCAGTTTGATTTTCAGTAGCTTTGAAATAGAAAAAAAAAAAAAAAAGAAATGAGGCAGAAGAATGGCTAAAATTAAAAGGCTGTGGAGCTCCTGGAATTTTCACATGTTGGTGGTAGGAGCACAGAATGTCACTACTCTGGAAACGAGATTGGTAGAACTGAAACATATGCTTATTATATGGCCCAGCAACCCCCAACCTAGGTATTCATCCAAGGGAAATGAAAACATGTGTCCACATGAAGATTTGTATGTGGATAAATTTTTTCAAAAGCAGGCTGAATTCAATTTCTATTGCAGGAAAAACTCAAGTTCAGATTTCAAAGCAGCTTTGTCATATTGATTTTGACCCTACAGCTCTACTTTTCCAAGAGTGAAATCCTATTGAAGTGGCTTTCCAAAATATTTTGTGGAAAATAAGAATTAGTAGATGGCAACTCCTCATTCAGGATCCCCAAACAGGAGACAAATTCATCAGGAAGCAGGGTCTGTTCTGGAATAGTTTCATTGGGTGAATCGTTTTCCAAAAGCGTGGTGGGTTCCTCCTCTATTGAGTTTTGTATGTCAGGAGGACTGCATTCTCCTTGATTTAATGTGAGGCTTAAGTCTTCAAGAAGTAGTGTGTTGCTCAGCGAATTCACACTTGAGACAGAAAAAGCAAAATTAGGACGCCTTTTTAACCTGGGATTATTTCCTAAGTCTAAGGAATCAAATGGTGGTTTAAGTGTTAAGGAAGTGATTTCATCATTATTGCTGAGATGGTTTCCCCCAGGCAGAAAATTTGAAATTTGGGGTTTATATCCAGTGTTGAGATCAGGAATATATACAACAGTAGTACTGTCGAACAGCGAGTTTTGAAGGTAGTCTCTTGTCTCCAGGGGTCCTGTATTCTTTTCCTTCTTGTAGTCTGCAGGCTTGTGTTGTGGGATAAAGATTTCGCTTATCTCTGTAATCATGGGATCAACATACAGGACCTGTTCACTGGAATTATTATTCATAAGTTCACTTTTTTCCTAGGAAAGAAAGACATTGTTTTATTTAACAAAAGACATTTAAAAGAACCAACTGGATCATTGAATGAGAACTGGATTTTTGTTTTCTTTCCACTTTCCTTTCTCCCTCCCTTTTCTCATATTGTTTATTTTCCCATATGATTTCCTCCTTTTGTCTTCTGTTATCCTGCTTGTTTCCAAATGTTTATTAAATGCTGCATGAGGAGACTGAAGAAAAGGAATAATAAAAAGAATCCACTTCTTAAGCATATTTCTCGGTTTAAAAGTTTTAAAGAAAAAAGTTGAGTCTTACATATTAACTTATTACTTATTACTTAATTTTAGTGCCTTTTAAAAGTTGGTCTTCTGAGGCAGAAGAATCGCTTGAACCTGGGAGGTGGAGGCTGCAATAAGCTGAGATCGCGCCACCGCACTCCAGCCTAGTCCACCTCACTCAACCTGTGACACTGTCTTTCACAGTACTCTCACATTGCTGTTCTCAAATTGCTTTTCTCAAAATGACAGTCTCAAAAAAAAAAAAAAGTTGACCTTAGAAACATGTCATATTTGTTAATAAGAATATTAATATTTCTCATTACAAGAAAATACTTTGTTGCTTAAATTAAAAACAGGTTGGGGAGAATCCTATTTTTCTTATATACTGAGAATGAGCGTGTGACAAATGTTTGCTGCTGAGGTTCCAAAGGTGTACAGTGGCTGGGAGCAGTGGCTCAGGCCTGCAATCCCAGCACTTTTAGGCCAATGCAGGCAGATCACTTGAGACCAGTAGTTCAAGACCAGCCTGGCCAACATGGTGAAAATCCATCTCTACTAAAAATACAAAAATTAGCCAGGCATGGTAGTGCAAGCCTGGAGTCTCAACTACTCGGGAGGCTGAGGCAGGAGAATTGCTTGAGCCTGGGAGGCAGAGGTGATGGTAAGTGGAGATCGTGCCACTGCACTTCAGCCTGGGTGACAAAGCAAGACTCTGTCTCAAAACAAAAAACAACAAACAAACAAATAAAGGTGTATAGCTACTCACAATTCAGACATGTTTGTGATGATGAGGAGGGTGGGTGAAAGTTTCAGCCTGATGACTTTTCTGGGCAATAAATGGACTTGAGGCCTTCCAGCAGATGGCTGGCCTTCCTGGCCAAACTGTCACCCAACACAATTATAAAATTATAGCCCCGTTATGGACTTAACGTTTGTGTGCCCTCTCCTCAGCCCCACTCATGGTGAAGCCAATGTGACGATATTTGAAAGTGGAGCCTTTGGGTGGTAATTAGGTCACCAGGGTGGAGCTCTCATGAATGGGATTTCTGAAGAAGAGACAGGAGAGAGAGGATCTCTATCTGCCATGTGTGAAGGCAGCCGTCCACAAGAGAGCCCTCACTAGCAAGTGAATTGACTGGCTTCTTGATCATGGACTTTCCCAGCCTCCAGTACTGTGACAAATACATGATTGTTGTTTAAGCCACCCAAGCAGACTAAGACATCATTCCTTAGTCTCTTGGGCAGAAAAGAACACCTTACCTGAGGGAAATCCTAAGTGTGCCTCTAATTCCAGGAGCCCAGAATAGGAAGGGAGTTTGCAAAGAGGGAAATCTTGAATAAAGAGGCATGAAGTGTCATTCCGATTTTCTTCAGGCCCAGCCTCCTTAGGGAGTTTGCCAGGTTTTGGTAAGAATAGCACACTGGGTGTTGCTTCATCGAAAAGCTTGATGTGAGAAGTGGCTGGAGTAGTGCTGGAATGGTGAGTGGATCAGATCACAGAAGTCTTATGTTACAGAACTCAGACTCCATTCTGTTGACCAGTTGTTTCTGAACTTTTAAATAAAAGTATTTTTATCCTAGAAACCCTTTGTTCAAATGACATGAGGTTGGGGAGTTAGCTAATAGGCTCGCTAGAGCTTGAAACAGAGCTACTTCTATTTGTTTTACAAACACTTCATCTCCTTACTCAACATGCTACTCTAACCCCCAGGTGTCCTCCTGACTCTGAATTCCCTGTTTCTCCTGAGCAGCTCCTCATCTTTCAGTGTTTCCTCTCCACTCCCATCACATGTTTGGGCTCGTTTCTATCATTGCACTTATATCACTGTGTTGCGAGGCTTGGATGATGTATTTGTCCCTTGGACTGTGTTTTGAGCCCCTTGACAGCCAATCCCAAGGGCGGGGTGGGGGGTATCAGGAACACACACAGCTGTTCCTTCCCTCCTTTACAGCCAGTGAAGTCCCTGTATCCTTAGGGTTTTCCTGGTGTGTGGCCTTCTCTTTGCCAGAATGGAAATCTAGCCCACCCCGTGACACTATTGCTCACAGTTCTCTCACACTGCTTTTCTCAAATTCCACTGGGTCTAACAAGTAAAATGATGCCCTTCTTGGGCTTCACCTGGTTCTCCATCTCATGTGAAACAGAAGCCCTTTGAGTCTTCAGCCTTCAGCTTTTCTTCCCTGCTCCGTCTGTTCTTGAAGACATCTACCAATTGCATGGTCACCAGGTGACTCGTGCACCAGGCCCACAATCTTCCACTTCACTTTTCCCTTTTTGAACAGCTTTGTTCCGTTATTTCTTCTCTGTTTTCTTTCCCCAACTCTAACATCTGATCTCTTTTAAGTAGGGTTTGAAATATGTACAATTTTGTTTTTACTTATTATGTATATATAATTATGTTAATATATATACACATTTATTTATTTGAACAGAAATTCTATTCTAATTATTAGACTGCACTCTTGGTCTCAATGGCCACCCAGTTTTTGTTGGATGATGTTAGGTTACCTGTAGCATTTTCACAACATTGCTGTTTTTCATATTAGGAATATCTTCATAAAGCCACTTTGGTATTAAAAATAAGATTCGTCTTTTAATTCTAAAAAACAAAATTGACATATTAGAAGAAGCAGGCAATAGAATAATTCTAATTACAGAATAACATATACATTTTATTCTAGTTGACTTCATGTATATTAAAAAATCAAATTTTCTAGGTCAGGCACAGTGGCTCACACCTATAATCCCATCACTTTGGGAGGCCAAGGTGGAAGGACCACTTGAGTTCAGGAGTTCGAGACCAGCCTGGGCAACATAGCAAGACCCCGTCTCCACAAAATATTAAAAAATTAGCTGGGTGTGGTGGTGCATGCCTATTGTCCCAGCTACTTGGGAGGCTGAGGTGGAAAGATCACTTGAGCCTGGGAGATCAAGGCTTCAGTGAGCTGTGATTATGCCACTGCACTCACTCTGGGTGACAGAGTAAGATCCGGCCAAAAAAAAAAAAAAACTAATTTAAAAAATCAAACTTTCTGATGCAGAAACAAAGTTTTAATTGCTTATTTACTGAAAATTAAGTGGGAAATTGTATCATTATCTTTTCAGGTTTTCCTCTCATCTCTATTGCTCTGCTTCTTTTTTAATGAGCAGAAACATTTCAAAACACTCACACTAGATTCAAGATAAGTAGGAGAACCACCCTGGCAGTGAAACTGTATACATATTAAATGGAGCAAACTATTATACCAGAAGATACCCATGTGGGAAAGTTTAAAAAACTTACAGGATATTTTGTAGAACTTTCCAAGGTGACCATAACTACTGAATATTTAAAAAGAGAATGTTACATAATAGAGCCCTAAAACTTAAACTCTTCTAATTCTAGATTTTATAATTATTTAAAATGGGGTTGTAATGATGGTGGCAGCTCCAAACTTTCTTTACATGAATGGAGGAGGAGGCTGGGGAATGTGTCTTGCAGTTGGGTGGCATAGTGAGAAGTGGTTTCTACCTAGACAGTGTGTTTATTAAGGATCAGTGGGGCGGGGTTTTGGAAAGAAAAGGGAGAAGCCATAAACATCCCACTTCTTCTCCCAAGCTATCTGTTAGCACTGCCATTGTGTTTAAAAGCACTCTCTGCATTGAGGGTACAAATTAGCTGGGGAGAAAAGGTTGTACTAAGAACTTAGCAGAGACTAAACTGATCTCAGACACCTTTTTATCTATTAACAATGGACCTGTTAGCAACAGATCAGACTTATTTGTTTAAACAGGTTCTCTGAGGACCTGTACTAAATAACAACAAAATGGCTGGGTGAACTTCGCTAGCCCAATTTGACCTTGGACTTTAGGGTAAAAATTATTTCTTTACTCATTTTTATACAATGCTTTATGATTTCATTTTGTTTTGTTTTGTTTACTAATTCACACACTCTATATTTAAAATTAGACCAAATTAGTAAATTCATGCTATTGGAGTAAAGTTTTTATACAGCACGCTGATACAGTAAGAATATATGTGTGTGTGTGTGTGTGTGTGTGTGTGTGTGTGTGTGTGTATTTACCCACTCTCGGTTTTACTATATTTAAAATGTTTTGGGCCCGGCACATTGGCTCACACCTGTAATCCCAACACTGGGAGGCCAAAGCAAGCAGATCACTTGAGGCCAGGAGTTCAAGACCAGCCTGGCCAACATGGTGAAATCCCATCTTTGCCAAAAAATACAAAAATTAGTAGGGTGTGGTGGTGTGTGCCTGTATTCCCAGCTACTGGGGAGGCTAAGACACAAGAATCACTTGAACCCAGGAGATGGAGGTTACAGTGAGCCAAGATTGCACCACTGCATTCCAGCATGGAGGACATAGTGAGACTCTGTCTCAGAATAACAATAAAAAATAAATAAATAAATAAATAAATAAATAAAATGCTTTGCCTTCTGTTGCTCACTTCTGTTTCTGAACTAAGGCTTTTACAGATAATAGTTGTATTAAATAAAAGTATCTGTTCAAATGTAAAATAAATATATTGGAATTATCTCATTTTATCTTGTTTGAAAAGAGTACTTATAGGCCGGGCATGGTGGCTCACGCCTGTAATCCAAGCACTTTGGAGGCCAAGGTGGGCAGATCACCTGAGGTCGGGAGTTCAAGACCAGCCTGACCAACATGGTGAAATCCCGTTTAAAAAAAAAAAAGAAGAATATTTATTTAAATGATTTAATGAGCAAAGAATTGCCCTATTTCCTCCTTTGTTGTTACGACCTGAAAATTAGTTTTTAGGTTATTCTTAGTTACAAGCTTGGTGCTATTTAAACTTAAAGACATGTTCAGATAAGATAAATATTGATTTTTTATGGAGTATTAATTTGAACATTAAAATATTTCAAGGGACTTTATAATCAAGTATATTTTAAACCAGCCTCAAATAAAATTCCATATTAGTTTGCCTTTCTCAGAGGGATATTAGAGATATGTTTATTAATGTGTAATTTAAATTTTGAAATATTAAGTTCTGAGGGAACAACCTATGTAGATAAGAAATCAATGATAGACTTTATTTAGAATAGCTCATTTAAAATCTTTCTACTGCATTTGATTATAATTTGGCAAAGAACCAAAGAACATTTGAGTCAAAATTTGTGAGCAACTGGACATACTAGGGAACTGCCACACCAAACAACTCTAGTCTATCAGCAGCTTAGAAATACTCAATGCATCAGTAAAATTTAGAAAACCAAGGGTCTTGCTTTTCTCAAAGTCTCATTTTAAATAATTAAGTGTAGATCTTTTCTGATACCATCATGGGAGGGGAAAAAACTGAAGGGGGCCAAAAGTAAGGGGCTTTGGGGCTGAATGCTAAAACACCAACATAATTGGAAACAAACTGATAAGTTTAAAAGTTGTCACACTTCTCTTCACGCTGATTCAAGCTGATTTGTTTGGGTAGGATTTAAGGGTTAAAGCAAACAAATATGGCCTGAGAAGGACTTCATACTTCTGTATTTGAGTCCCTGTGGATGAACTGTAACCTAGCTTAACGGGCAGACAAGAGTGAAAACCTGACTTAGCAGTATGTGCCTATAACAATAACTGAGTCTTGGCCAATCCCAGAGGCCATACTTCAACTACTAATAGACTCTTAAGTGTTCAAACTGTGTTCAAATAAGGCAAACGCCAACCTGTAACAAGCAAGGTACCTGTTGGACCCATTTGTGTCCTTTGATCTCTCAAAGTGGCTAGGATCATGGTAAGTTCTCTCTCAGATTTCAGAGCTCCATGGATTTGTGTTTTGAACTCTCCAAGTGTTTTTGAGCAAATTTCTGTTCCAAACAGGGTTTGGAAGTCACAACAGAAACTGGACTGGGTCCAGGATGGGATATGATCAGTAATTAACTGGCCTGGATCCAGTTAGAGGCCTCTTACATTTGACTAGGTCAGAAAGAAACTGGTAGTAAATGGTAGTACTGCAAGGGTTGTAAAATTTGGCATTTAGAAATTCACAGAGATTTTTGTTTTCTACCCCTTTGTTTCATTTTTCTTGCACACTTAGGTAGGAAACATCATTGGCTAAGTTCATCAAGGAAACCTGAAAGCAAAGTCAATATTTTAGGTAAAAATGAAGTTCTTACTTTCTGCAAAGCAGAGTTCCTTCCGGTTTTTACATTAGGCTTCGAAGACATCAAAGTCTTACAGAAATAGCAAAATCTTACTAAAGATAACTTACAGTTTAATGTTCCAAATGAACAACAACACACTGAAGTGCATTAAAAAAAAAATTGGATGAGGTCTCCATCTTGTTTTACATCCTTGGGAGCTTGACTTTGTAACCATTAAGTGGTACTTTCTCTTGGTTTCTGCCCTCCAGGGAACAGAAATTTTAGAGTTCATGTCACGATTAGCTCTAAAAATTATCTTGAGTAGTTAAACTAGTTAATAGCTTTTGCAAGCTCAAAATGAACTACTCTAGAGTCCTTCTGGGAAGCACAATGGAGACTGCCCAGTACTGCAGCTCAGTAGCTAAAGTTTTGTACTTTCACAGTGGTGGCCTGGGTTTGATTCCTGGGACAAGGAATGAGTCCTTTCTGGTTTGATACCTGTGTAAACTTAACCATTTGTCGATTCTCTTCCCTTCCATGAATTATCTTGAATTTTTCTTTCTCTGAGCACCTGGGAGGTAAAGTTCAAAAGCCAAAAATATTTGGCCACTTGGCATGGCTAAAGTTGGGTAACAAGAGATTTAAAAGGATTTTTTAAAAAGCACTATAGTTAAGAGACAGCTTAATTAAAAGTGGATATCCAAGCTATAGGTATCTTTAAAAGGCCTTTATGTCTTTTCTTTTTGTGGATCTTGTTTTACTGAAAAAGGTTTTTCCTTCTCAGTCAACTGAATTATTTTTCTCCATTTTGTCTTGTCACTCTTAATGCACACATGAGAGGCCCTAATATAAATTCTAATAGCCTGGGACTCCATGGGAAAAATAAAGAAGGCACCACTGACTCTGTTTTAGAAAAAAAGCCTCTGTTTTACTAATAGAACCCCAAGAATTAAAAGCAGATAGATCTCTCCCAAAATCTGTTTTGCCTTCCATCTGTGCCTGCTTGTTAGGCCCTAGAAACTGCATGTTTTCCTAGCCATTTCTTGAAGGGTTTCACCCCAAGGTCAGTAATACAATGAAGAAACTGGCAAATGAAAAATCCTACAACTACTGGATCTTGTTCTCTGTGTAGTTATATATGTGTTGTCTGTGTGACATTTATATAAAAGAGCTCTAAGTAATTGGCTTAAAGAAAAATAAGTGCTTAGATCAAATATTTTGGAAGAAAAAATAAAAACTGTAATGTCTTTTAGTTCACGTAACTTTAGTAATCTTTGGGAAATAAAAACAGCTTTAAAGATTGTTGGTAAAATAAAGACATTTGGCCTAAATTAGACAGGTCAGAGATTAGGTTTACTAATGCTTTAAGATCATAAACTGCTTTGAGTTTTGAAAATTGTTCAATTTACCTACTTTGGAGACATTAGATTCTTGATAAGGCCTGAGGACATGTGGAATTAGTCATGCTCCCCTAGCTATGCAAAAAAAAAAAGGTTATAAAGAAAAGAAATTTCATATAAGAAAGGATGTTGTCAGAAAATTCTTGTCCTAAAGTAAAATAACTGGTTGTTTAAAAAGAGGGATGATTAGGACAAGTCAGAAAATCTATGCATGTCATAGATAGTCTGTGTAAGTCATGAAAGGATTCATAAAAGGAAATTTATGCACCAAAAGTTAAAGTTGCTAAGAGTTACCATTATACCAAGTAATCAAGACTACTGAAAATACATTTACATGCAAGGTGTGTATGGAAAGTAAAATGCGTTTTTAGTGAAAGGTTATAAGAACGCACAGTAATGTACATTTTTGTCTAGGTTAGAGGGTTGAAGGATTGCTTTAAATTAGATTAAAATAAAGCTAAAGGTTTGAACACATTGTAGAAGGTTTGTAAAAAATCTTGCGAAAAGAAATTCTGTGCAGACATTGGCTAAAGTTAAAGGGGTATTGTTAAGTTTTTCTGTAAATTAAAATTGGAATAAAAGCACAACTGGTTTTTCTTAGAGCACTGATCTGCTTTTTAACAAAAATTTGTAAAGGATTATAAAATGTTTATAAGAATTTCATCTCATGGTCAAACTGGTTAAGCATAATATCAAGCATTTTACTTTTAACATATTTGATAGGCTTCCCAATATGAAATTTCAGTTCCAAAATTTTCTTTCTAACCCCTAACCTGTGGATGCTGCAGAGGGTCCTTGGAGCATCCAAAAGAGGGGTAAACTGGATTATCTGACATGTTTAGTTACATGTGATTTTCAAAATAAAAATAATGTTTAATCTTCTTCAGGTTATATTTTAATGAGTAATATTAATATATGTTCCAAAATTGTTTAGGATTTCTAAAATTCTAATGTCTGAGTATATGATTTCATTCATAATTAAGATTATTATGTTATCATAGACCACAGAGATAACCAAATTTCCTTGTTAATTGTGTTTTTAACTATCACTATTTAAAGTCATTACATTAAGTTAACTTAATGCTAATGCAATTTCCAAAAACTTCACAAACACACAAAATCCTAGAATATGTTATCTTTTAGAAAGTTCAGGAAAGGATAAAAAGGACCCTAAAAAGGACTCTTGAATATGGGTTTCTTTTTTTTTTTTTTTTTTGAGACGGAGTTTCGCTCTTGTTACCCAGGCTGGAGTGCAATGGCACGATCTCGGCTCACCGCAACCTCCACCTCCTGGGTTCAAGCAATTCTCCTGCCTCAGCCTCCCGAGTAGCTGGGACTACAGGCACGTGCCACCATGCCCAGCTAATTTTTGTATTTTTAGTAGAGACGGAGTTTCACCATGTTGACCAGGATGGTCTCGATCTCTTGACCTCGTGATCCACCCGCCTCGGCCTCCCAAAGTGCTGGGATTATAGGCGTGAGCCACCGCGCCCGGCC
>PVKV010039306.1:0-13170 GCA_004027835.1 Alouatta palliata | reverse complement strand
ATGATATTATATTCATTAAAATTTGTATTTTACTGCAAAAGCAGTAAATTTTATCTTCAATGATAAACTTTTAAAATTGTTTTTCATCCACTATGAGATATATTTTATTTTTAATAGAATGAAATGCCTAAATACTTTAATTCCATGAATTAGATGAAAAAAACATTGCAGTGGAATTAACTTTAATACTGATATATGGTATTATATAACTATTTTCACTTCTTCTTCTAGTATTAGAACCAACATATTAATATTTAATGCTTTATTTCTCATATTTACACAAAAAACTTTTATATTTGAGTTAAAGAGTTACTTGATCTAAATGAAAAGTCATGCTTTATGAAGTCTTATGTAAAGTCACCATGTGTAGCTTCATATGTTAAATCATCATCTTTGGGCACAGTATTTCTAAACCCACTACTAATTTTTTAGGTAGGCACTTCAGATATTTGTATCTTCTAGTGTTTAGATAATTGATAATGTCATTGTGGCCCCAGTGGTTGGTAGTTAACATTAACAAGTATCTTATGCAAGTTACACATTCATCATAGTCATGAACTTTCAAAAAGGTCATTGTTCTTAAATGATTTCTTGCAAAAGAGGATAGCATTACCAAAATATTAAGTAAGTATAGGACTGTTCAGCCTTTATTTTCCACTCATATTCCATGCCTACCAATAAATGATACATTTATTATTGCCCATGTTTTCCATCATCCCTGCAGGATATAGGCCTAGGAGTTTTGTGAATCTCACAGGCCTCAGTGTAGGCCAAGGCACAATGAGCTAGTACATCCAGTAACTCATACAGCTAACAGTATCAAATACTTCTCCCTCCACCACTAGAGAACAAAAGGAGATGGATGTCCCCAGCTACTTGCATCCAAGCATATACATTTCATCAGCAAGAGGCATGCATGCTGTCCTTTAAATGAAAGTATGATAGATCATTATAATAATGACCTCCTGTGAAGCCTTTCTGTGTAAATGCCCTTTTGCAATGTAATGTTGTCATTCCTCCATCAAGAGATAGAATTATTCCATTCTCTTTAGTGATTGATTGATTGTACTTTAGGTTCTGGGGTACATGTGCAGATCATGCAGGATTGTTGCATAGGTACACACATGGCAATGTGGTTTGCTGCCTCCATCCCCCCATCACCCACATCTGGCATTTCTCCCCATGTTCTCTCTCCCTGACCTCCCCACCCCCCGCCACTGTCCCTCCCTTGGCACCCCCACAACAGACCCCAGCGTGTGATGCTCCTGTCTCTCTGTCCATGTGTTCTTATTGTTCAACACCTGCCTATGAGTGAGAACATGCAGTGTTTTATTTTCTGTCCATTCTCTTTAATAACCTTTGAACTTATGTTTTACTTATTTAAGCCACTAAATTTGGGGTGGTTTAGTATGCAGCAATAAATAGCTGATACAGGAGGTATTAATTATATTTCATCTGGAAGGGTCAGCCAAAGATAGATGAGTTATTACTGTTCATCTTTCAGCTTTTTCCATGCATTAAGTGTGAACCCTGACACTACACATGTATTTTACATGCTACCAGATGAGACCATGTCAGAAGCCACAAGTACAAAATACAGGACTGTCAAACTCATCACAGCTTGTTTTAATGCAGCTATTAATAATATATCATTTAATTTTTTTTTAGTAAAAAGCTGTCTGTACTAATACTAAAACCAGTGAGTTGCCAACATACCAAGCACAAATCATGACTGTCCCAGGAAAATGAAACATCTGGTCACATTAGCCATAGTCCAAAATAAAATTCTGATCATCAGAAATCAGGATTCTACCAATTTTGTGCAAAGTTCACATGGGTAGATCTTGAAAGTGCTCAAAATTCCATTGGTTGCAATCTAGACATAGATAAATAGTTTTTTTCTCACTCTTCCTTGACAAACTAATGGTTAAAATATGGCTCTGTGAGTTACTACCTACAATGGTGAGCAAGTAAGATTAGATATCAATTCTCTTAATAGTAAATATATTTTATTTTTTTTCTTGGTGGGATTAATAGTTTTTCAAACCTATAGTGATATTCTCTCCCAATGATCCCCTTAGAGCACTGGAACATCTGTGAGCCAAAAATCCTTCTGCACCACACTGAGAATTATTGAAGGCATTTCCATCCATTCCTTACCAGATTCCAGATTTCTGAAATCTTTCTTTTCTTATCCATTCTTTCTTTGTTGTTGTTTTCAGATTCAGTGGTCCAGCAGTGGACCAGGATGGAACGTTTAAAACCCAAATTAATTTTTGAAGGATAAAAGGGAAACAGTAATATTCTAAGGATGTGTATAATTTCATTTTCTCCAAGTATGTGATTTTGTATTTGTGCAGTGGCTGACATTATTTAAGAAAAAAAAAAGGTGGCTGGCATTCTGGGCTGAAATTGCTTCTGCTTAGAATAGGTGACAAGAAACCAATTTTCTACATTAGGCTGGCTAAGTACATGAACACATAGTGGCACACACACAAACACATTCTTCATGAGTATTTAGAGGGTAGCTAGTGGAATCTTTTCACTTGGGGGCAGCCATCAATCTTTGGAAACCTGTTGTAACTGCTTGTATGGTATGTGTTTGAAGTGTAGTGTTTCTGCCAAATGTAAGTCACCAGGAAGGCCAAGTGCAGCACCCCGTACAAATAGGATTTTGCAGAGGCATGCCCACTCTGCCTGTGACTGCTAGGGCAGGGAAGCAAGCATCCCCAACTGAACTAATAACCTTCATTCACCCACTCAAAATACTCTGTGGCAGGCTTTCTGTTTTTCTTTAAACCACTGCTTTTTAGACTTTTACTTTCCTGATTCTTTCTAGGAACTGAGTAATAAAAAGATTCTTTTTAATAATTAATTTGGTTTGTGTTATTTGTCACATAGGACTGTTTTGGAAGTTTCTGTTTGACATAACTCTTGATATTTCCAATTTGTACTTATACTGTTATGAATTTAAATATTCTTTAAATATGCACACAGTGTCAGAGTCACACACACAGTGTCAGAGTCTCACACACATAGACTCATGGTACATATACACAAAAGGAAAAGTCCTAACCTTTAAAAGCTACTGGTAACACTATTGGAATTCAAAATCCCTAATGTTGCAAAATCTTTACTATGACTGACTTAAATTCTTATATAAATTGTAAAATGTAGTTTAAATGGGACAAAGGAAAGAGGAGGATAAAAGATGACAAAAGCACATGTACCCCCAAACCTAAAATGCAATAAAAAGTATATATATTAAAAAAAAAAAAAAAAAAAGAAGACAAAAGGGAGAGACTGGGGGTAAAAACCCATGACTAGATCCAGTAGTTAAATTGGAAAGATATCACAGGTATGAAAAAAATCCTCCAAAAAAAAAAAAAAAAGAGAGAGTTTTTTAAGCCCCAAAGAGGAATTGGTGTGATTAGAGTGATAATAACTCAGAACAGGACAATCACTCCTAGTCCCTGACAGAACTGAGAGCAGCTGAAACCTTTCTTTTTTTTTTTTTTTGAGACAGAGTCTCATTCCGTCACCAGGAGGCGCCAGGCTGGAGTGCAGTGGCGCGACCTCAGCTCACTGCAACCTCCGCCGCCCGAGTTCAAGCGATTCTCCTGCCTCAGCCTCCCGAGTAGCTGAGACTACAGGCATGCGCCACCACGCCCAGCTAATTTTTTTGTATTTTTAGTAGAGATGGGGTTTCACGCTGAAACCTTTCTTAGGGGAACGTTAGAAAGTTCTTTTTTTTTTCAGAAGGAAACACATTATTTCATCAACAGATTAGGACTATCACAAGCCACAGCCTATTAAACAGATTGTCTCTTGGCACTCATCCAGTTCTATTGTCAATTTTCTTTGTATATCTGAACAAAGACACAGTCCCTGGTGTCTGTTTGCCTTCAGAACATGGAATCTATGTTGCTTAGTTCACAGTAATAGTCACCCTGAGCATGGACCACAAGACAACATGCTGATGGCCTGTGCATTACCAGGCTATTTTTGAGTGCTGGACCATTTGAGATATTAAATCAGGTTCCACTGTGTTTGCACTCCCTTAGTTGCAGTGGTAATAATGATTTGTTGTGGTTTTACATCCATTTGTTTAGGTCACTATTTCATCTATCCCCCCTAAGCTAGCCTCTGAAATATTATTACTCCGTTTTACACAGACATCAGGCTCAAGTTGGAAATGCATATATTTATATTTTGTATTCACAATGTCAGTGATTGCCTGTCCACCCACGTCTAACTGCCCTGTCTACTATCACGGTCACATTGGTGGCCATGTACTGTAGTAGTAGACCCATTCTCTACTCCCATTCAAATCCACCACCTTGATCACACATAACTGCTTAGTTCTGACATAGTTGACTAACTAAGGGACCTCTCCAATGAATATGTCTGCCAGCAACCAGTAACACTTTCTGGAATGAAATGTTTATCTTAGCCAATCAGATTCTTGTTCTTGGGAACTGGAATTAGGAAACACTCAGAGAAAGTCAATCACAGGAATAGCAGAAGCTAAAAAGTCATGATCAAGGACAGCTTTGTGGCATGCATTCTGTGTAGTCACCCAGGACTCCAAGCTTAGAAAGGTCCCAGCCCTGATTTAGTCCTCCACGGTAGCCACCTTGAAATCCTTAATTTTTGAACAGGGACCTTGCATATTCATTTTGCACTAGGCCCCACAAGTTACACAGCAGGTCTTGGTCATGATGTAAAAATTAGAGCAATAATTCTCAGTTGGAGGAATGGGCTCTTAGAGAAATACTAGAATCTCTGGGAAGTGGGGGTGGTTGGAGGCAAGTTAAAATTTGAGAAGACATACTGAACTTCATAATTTAGCTTTATTTTGTATAAATATAACAAAACTATTATTTTTATAACGGCAACTCCAGAAAACCAAACACAACCACATTCTTTTTGCTGCTGGATTACAAAGAAAATACAGAGATTCTTAACTGAAGTTTCTACTCCCCTAATCCTGAGGAATGTGTTAGAATTTCTGGCGAAAGTGTGAACAAGATGTTTATATTTATGAAAAGTTGGCATTGGTTTAAAGGGTTGAGAAACGCTAGAGTAGGAAGAGATTGGAAAGTCGTGATAAATGGGACTGGTTACAGGGAGTGGACTGGAGGAACAGAGGGTTGGCAGTGCTAACCTCTTGATTTCAGACCTTTCCTAACACCCCATTTAATCAGCCCGTATGCCCTGTCTTCAGATATCTGAGATTCACATGCTGGCTGCTGCTCAATGATAGAGAACAAAAAAGTGTGCTTAGTGTTTGCAAAGAATGTGGACCATCATTTCTTTCTCTATACATACAATTATTAGGGGCCTGATTGTTTTTGAAAATCAAATAATTCAAATCAAATAAAGTTAGCATCTAATTGATACAATTATGTTAATATATAAGCTTTCTTTTTACCTAGAGGTCCAGAATCCCTATCAAATCTACACACTCTCTGCCTCCTCCACCCAGCTCTAGGATAGTTAGAAGACGAAAGAGATTTTGCATCGATTTGAGAAGAAAGCTTTCTTTTACAAAAGGCCAGAAACACCTTTCGGCTCCTCTAGTGGCACCTATAACATTAATTGAATAAAATTCTTAGGACATCAGGAAAATGGTGTTTCACCTGTAAGTACAAAAGCACAGTCTCAAAGAAAAATAATCATTAGGCCTTTCAGCTATTTCAGATGATCTATTAATGAGATAATTCAGAACTGCTTGAAATTGTGAAGTTTTTTTTCCTTTCAAAATATGTCAGGTCTTTTATGTCGATTTCGATGCCAAGACTCTGTGGGTCTAGGATACTTTGTAATTCATTTGGGAACTAGTATTGAATGGAAGTTTAAATACCCTATAAGCAATTTCCAGATATTTTGTTTATTTAAAGTGTGAACATTTATCTTTATCTCCTTCACCAGATTGGAAGATGTCTGTATAGCAAATATGTATTTTTTTTCAATTGAAGTAACTTAAAATGTTATTCTGAGGAACTTTTCAGAATGGCATGATACCTTTTGAAATAGCTAAAGACCCCTGGGGTGCTATAAATCCAAATAATGGAAATGTTAAAAAATAGTATGGAAAAGCCACCTGAAGCAACTAAGGATGAAACTTGACACTTCTGTGGAATGTACACATGCACACACCCACCCCTCCCACACACACACCCCATCTTTTCATCATCAAACACCCACTCCCATGTTCACCTTAAGCCAAAAAGTTCATCTTTCCAGAGTTTTAAAACACGGTGACAATATTCTCATTGCATAATACTGATCATTTATTTTATAGCATTTATGTTTTCCAATGTAATTTCATTAATCCTCCAGTCCTGGGAGATAACAATAATAACAGTGTCCAAATTGTATAATGATGAAGAAATGAGGCAAAGAAAAAGTAGTTTGCTTTTTCCTCTAACCAGTTAGAAAATAAAGCATTTTAACTTTGTTTAAAAAAAAAAAAAAAAAGGAGAACCCAGCATTTTTCAAATAGGGAAAAAAAGGAAAAACACAGCATTTTAAGAAAGACGTAAGGGAAAAGTAGGCACAGTGGCTTAAGTGATTAAACTATAATTCTCAGTGATATGATTTTTTAAAATTACCTGTGTTAGAGTCTTGCTCCAAGAGAGTAGAGATCTGTCTCTCATGATGAAAAGTTAAAAAGATTATTAAAACACAGAATCTTAGCATTAGAATGAAAGTTGGAATTAATCTAGATCAGTGGTTCTCAAAGGGTGGTCTCTGGACCAGCAGCATCAGTATCACCTGAGAACTTGTTAATAATGCAAATTCTTAGGATTTTCTGCAGACCTACTAAATCAGAAACTCTCACAATGGGACCTAGTAATCTATGTTTTAACAAGTCCTTCATACTAAAGTTTAATAACCACTGATCAAGACCATCGTTCCAGCTGTTAAAGAATTCCCTACCATGGCAGTTCTAACAGAAATTTATCCATGCATATGATAACATATGTAAAGTACCACAATCAGAGCCTGGTGATGCAGGATTTATTTGCTCCTTAGTTTAGCCAAATCTGGGTTCTTGTCTCATGACCAGGAAAAATCAGGCACATGAACACATTGAAAGGTGAAGAGGACAGAATTTAGTAGGCGAAAGGAAACCTCCCCTTAAAAAAAAAGGGGTCTTGCACACAGATTTCCACCTGACAAATTGAATAGGCCACTAAACATGAACTGAAGAGGCCAAGTCCCTCCCCTGCATAAGGATTGAATTCCTGGTGGCTCCACCCCATTCTTCCAGTGTTCATGTGGGCTCTTAGTCTGAGCCACTCCACATTGATTTATTTTCCTTACTACATATGTGTTAAGGGACAGAATTTTTCATCGTGGGCATGTAAGCCCCCTATGCACAATGACCTGGGTAGGTTGGAAGTTCTCTGGGATGCCTTTCGCATCTGCCTAGGCATTTGGCTGTCTCCTGCTTCTATCATTCCCCTCTCCAAAGAAGTATATCTAACAGTCATTAGAATAAGGATAAGGACAGTGATCCATCTTAACTGCTTTCTGCTGACAGGGCACTGTTTTGAAAAAATGGCAGTCAGGTCTCCCTCAAAGGCCTATCTAAGGGTCCCTGGTAAACAGGGGCCATCATTTGAGGCTCTGGTTGCATGATTGTTTGGAGTTCGATGGCCTAAAGGCAAGAAGAGACAAACTCCGTTATTAGAAGACAAATATCAAAATGAAATGTAAAGGTAAGGACAGCTCAAAAATCCCAAGGCTGCTTGCATGCCCAGATAACTGGTGGCTATAGTTATGTCTGCTAAGATTTGGGTGCATGGGGCTTGGCTTTGGTGAGCTCCCTTGGTCTTATTTTCCCAAAAAAAGAATGTGGGCACCCCATTTACCCCCATCACCTGGTAGGAATTGTGGGATAATTGCCCAGAACTAGAATATTGATCCAGATTTTTATATCACCCATCTCTTTATGTTTCTTCTGAGCTGCAGCTGAAGATTGCTGGTTGGTTCACAGGAATAAGCAAGGTTAGTTTAAAACATAGGTAAAAACAACTAATGAGTCTAGAATTTAATGACGAATGTATAATAAGTTTTGAAACATAATTTCTCAGTCCTCATTTTTATTAAAAACAAATCATGATAGGGCTGAGTTGTTTGCAAAATAAACTTTAGTCTTATACTTGACCTTATTATTTGTATAAAGTGCAGCAAGAATAATTATTTTTAAATAGGCTTTTTAAATTGGCTTTGATAGAACTTTATTCCACAAGGAATCTCAGGACTTTTAAAAGCCAAGCCAAGCCATGGATTTTTACCCTCATTACCTGTGAGTTGAGTGAATTTCTCTCCTCTTGGGGTCCCAAGAATATGGGCTTCTTTGAGCTATTAAAAAGTGACATTCTTTACTCACCACAGATTAGTAATCCTGTACAGGGACTGTGTAAACAAGGTATGAAGACAGTTTCCCCAAGGGGCTTTTTATCAATTCTGCAAGTCAAGCTTGATTCCTTAAAGGGAAGTATACCCTTCCAGTCAAAGCATTAGTAGAGCAACCAGTTTCTCCAATTGCATCCTGTTGCAAAAGAAAAGGAATTCTTAGTACACTGATGCAAATAACCACATTGCCTTAAGTTAAGAATACTCACAGATGGTTTCCAAATTATAGAGGAATCATGCAGAGAGAAACAAACATGCTCCAAATTTTGTTCACAGGTGTCTATCTTACTCCATTATTAAAGACTGTAACTAGCTCAAAATAAAAGTTTCCTTGACTCTAAAAAACAAAACAAAGATCAGCAATGTTTTAAGCAAAAGTTTAAGGAAAGACTACTTCAGTTTTCAGTTAGTTCAGTCCACTCAGTTAACTCTTGTACTGCTTGATATTCCTGAACATTTCAGTTCTTCATGAATCCTGTATGTTTTTCCTTTATTCCAATGTCACGATCTTCAAAATTATCAGAAACCTGCATTTGAGAGCACTTGTCAAAGTTCTATAGCTGACTATAAACCATCTTTTGAAGAGGATCAAAACAAGACAATTGTCTATGAATAACCAAATGTCCAGGTAGTTACAGTCAAAAACATGATTGGCAAAGAAATTTGGTTATCTCTGTGGTTTGCAATAATTTAACATAACACCATTAATTGTAATTGATAACATATTCTCAGACATTAGAATTTTTAAAATCTTACACAATTTGGGAACATATATTAGTATTATTCACTAAAATATAACCTGGAGAAGATTAAACATAATTTTAGCAATCCTACATGCCTAAAAAATGTCAGGTAATCTTGTTTACCTGTCTTTTCAATGCTTTAGGGGTCGTCTGTAGCATCCAAAAACTAGGAGTCAGGAAGGACAACCTTGAAGCTGAAATTTGATTTTGGGAAGCCTGTTAAATATGTTAGTGGTTTAAAACATTAGATGTTATGAAATAGAATTCCAGATTACCATCAGTTATTTTGCGAAAATTATGTCACAAAAATGTTTAAACTGGGCAGAAACCTTGGCTCATTAAGAGCGAACACTTAGCTTTTCCAAAAAATTTGACTCCTGTCTTCTCTTTCTTTTCCTTGGGAGTCTATCTGCAAGGCAAATGAAAATATTTCATTATTCTTTACTATTACATTAAAATCTTGTACAAGGGAGAGAAAATCAAATTTTACCCTTAATTAGTTTAAAATTAATATCAACCCAGTTTTTTCAATGAAACCTCATAGACAAGTCTATCCAATCTTAACCAGTTTGACCATGAGGTGAGATTCATATAAATCTTTTATAACCCTTTACAAATTTTGCTAAAGAGCAGATTAGTACCTTAAGAAAACCTTTTTGTGCTTTTATTTCAATGCTCAATTTACAGAAAAACCATGTAATACCCTTTTGAATTTAGTCAGTGTTCACACACAGAATTTCTTTTTCAAGATTAATTTTTTAGAAACGTTCCATAACTTTTTTAAACCTTAGCTTCATCTTATCTAATATAAAACAATCCGTTAGCCCTAGGCAAAAATTTGCATTTCTGTGCCTTCTTATAATCTTTTACTAAAAACACATTTTACTGTTCTTACACATTTTGCATGTAAATCTATTTTCAGTGGTCTCAATTACATGTTATAATGGTAACTCAGCAATTTTTAACTTTAATAAAAAAATTGGCAAGTTGTTTTAGTTATGTACTAGGCATCAATGAAGTTTGAGTCCTTCCAGCATAGTTAAGGGTGTGGTTAATTCTGTATTTCCCAGGCCTTACCAATTGTGAAGCAGGCAAGTAGAATAGTTCTCAACAGCTAAAGAAGCAATTTATAACCTTAAAACATTTAGCAAACCTAGTATCTGACCTGTATAATTTAGACCACCTATTTACATTTGACAACATTTGCATTTTACCAATACTCATTAAGACTGTTTTTATTTCTCAAAGATTAAAGTCACATGAAGTAAAAGGCATTATAGCTTTTATTTTTCCCTCAAAAAATTTTCATCTAAGCACTTATTTTTCTTTAGGACAATTAATTAGAGCTCTTTTAATTATAGACATCACAGACAACACCTATATAACTACACAGATAGAAGGAGATCCAGTAGCTTTAAAATTTTTTTTTTTGCCAATCCCCTAATTGGATTATTGGTCTTTGGGTGGGGCCCTTTAAGAGCAAGACTAGGAAAGCATGCAGTTTCTGTGGTCTGATAAACAGGCATAGCTGGAAGACAAAAACAGATTTTGATAGGGATCTATCTGCCTCTAATTCTTGGGGTTCCATGAGGAAAAGAGGTTTCTCCTAAAATGGAATCTGTGACACCTCTTCTGTTTTTCCCAGGGAGTCTCATGACATTAGAAGTTATCTTAGGGCCTATTATGCATGCATTAAGAGTGGCAAGACAAAGAGAAGGAAAGCAATTCAGTCGACTGAGAAAAAACCTTTTTCCAGCAAAACAAGATCCATTATATATATAATTCATTTTATACATATAAAGAAGAGAAAAACATAAAGGCCTTTTAAATATACTTATAACTTAGGTATTCACTTTTAAGTTGCATGCTCTTTAGGAAAATGCTTTTAAATTCCTTATTACCTTTAGCAACACCAAGCAGCCAATATTCCTGGCTTTTGAACATTACCAAAAGTGACCTCACAGGTTAAACCAACAAGCCTCAATTAAGACACGCAAAGCATACCAGATTGGCTAGAGCTTAAGACCAGCCTAATACATTCATTTTCATTGATCAAAACTTTACAAATAATATAAAGAGTGATTGTTTTCATTACTTGTACCAGTTTGCACAGGGAGAGGATAAAAGTCCAACTGGTAAAAACAAAAAAAAGTGTTTACCCTTTTGCCAGCATGTCAGGCTTCTGGGTTCCCTTCCTGTGAGCTCAATTCTAAGCCACCCAGTTTAAGGTTTGGGAAATTAACTTTTCTCAGTTTGGAGGATGCCTCTGAGGGAAGTGTCCTGGAGTACTGGAACACAATTATCCATTTGTGAAGAGAGGATTAAGGAGGAAAAAGGAAAAAAGGCTTTTTGTATTCAAAGGAGCTCCAGGGGTTCAGGATGCATTCAAAAGGGGGACAGACTCAACGTAAATGACTACTTATCTAGAAAGAGGGGAGCCAGGCCTCCCTGGTTCTTTTATCTTTCTAGCAAATACCTGAAGTACATGAGGGAGAGAAAGAAAAAGCATCCTCTTTCCTTCTTTAATCCTCATAGAGTCCCAGCAATGTCAACAGGGTGCCGCCCATGGGTGTCAATATGGCTTTCACCCATACTAACGGGGACTTGAAGCAGGAGCAACCATGAACAAACCTCTTGAACACTGAACTAGAAAGGAAGTAGCTTTTTATTCGGGTGGGAGTCTCAGCAGACTTGGGTCTCAAGAACTGAGCTCCCTGACAAAGAAAATACTAGCCCTTTTATTTTCTTTCTTTCTTTCTTTCTTTTTTTTTAAAGATGGGGTTTCACCATGATGACCAGCCTGGTCTTGAACTCCTGACCTCAGGTGATCCACCCACCTCGGCCTCCCAAAGTGTTAGGATTACAGGCGTGAGCCACCACGCCCGGCCAAAATACTAGCCCTTTTAAAAGCTTACAATTCTAGACAGTATATGTAAGAGGGTCGAATTGATGAAATAGACCAGGTGGTGGTTTGAGCAAGATTGAGGGAGGACAATACTTTCCAGAGGGTGTTTCTCCATATTATGCCTGCAATCTATAGATAGAAGTGCGATTAAGAGTGGGGGGTTTAATCTTTAACCTCCAGGCCTGGTCAGTGGCGGCAGCCAACCTTGCCAATGACCTCATGCCTGCTATTTCTTAACTTTTACTTCTTTGAAATGCAAGGCTAAAGGGAAGTGGTCTTAGAAGCTTAAAAGGAAGGGCTGTCCTTCCTCGGCAAGGGGGTGGGAATCTGCTCTTACCCATGTACTGCCTTTTCCCCTGGTGTCAGTAGCCTTTGAGTTCTCTAGATACCACTTATGCGATGGATACTAGCAGGACCTTTATCCATCAAATGGGAGGCTTGGCTTAAAAAATGGGAGGCTTGGCTTAATTGGCAAGAATTAGTCATGCTTATTTGTGCTGTGCCTTTTCACTTCCATTGTTGTCTGCCTCTGGATCCCTCAGATCCAGTTTTGTTTCCTCCGGGGCTTTGACCCAAAGTTTGGAATTCAGTTGGGACAAAAGAACTGCCTCAGGGGGTGCATGGACTCATCAAGCCCCAGGTGTCCCTCACCAGACTGGCTGCTGCCTCCTTACCATAAGCCAGATGCTAAAGTGAAGCTGAAGAATTGGATCCTTCCAAACAAGGGAGGGAAAACTGGTATCCTGTGAATTAAGGTCCTGGTCAAATAAGCTGCCTTTCAAGAAAGGAAAACCTCTCGCATAAAAGTTAACTCCTAAGAGGGTAGAGAAAAGAAAAAAAGCTTAAATGTGGGGCTGTGTTAACTGCTGACAGGGTGCAGAAAAGGAAAAATGCCTAAGTGCTGGGTGGGGAAGATGCCTCGGGAAAGAACCTCTTACTCTTAGGCAAATGGGTTTCTCCAACAGGGGGAGAAACTTTTAATTGCTGTCAGACTGGGATGGAAATGCTCCGTGGACAGTGGCTGGGAATGCTGGCTAGCTAGCCGAGCAGAGCCCGGGCCCAGGCAGCGGCTGTGACTCATCTCCGCCCCGC
>PVKV010039305.1:0-13169 GCA_004027835.1 Alouatta palliata | reverse complement strand
TGGGAGGCCGAGGCGGGTGGATCACGAGGTCAAGAGATCGAGACCATCCTGGTCAACATGGTGAAACCCCGTCTCTACTAAAAATACAAAAATTAGCCAGGCATGGTGGCACGTGCCTGTAGTCCCAGCTACTTGGGAGCCTGAGGCAGGAGAATTGCTTGAACCCAGGAGGCGGAGGTTGCGGTGAGCCGAGATCGCGCCACTGCACTCCAGCCTGGGTAACAACAGCGAAACTCTGTCTCAAAAAAAAAAAAAAAATAACTTTGTTTCAGGCAATAAATACAGACTCGGGAGCAGGCTTGGTGTGCTGGAGAACAGCCAGTGTAGCAGGCGTAGAGGGAGCGAGGGGGAAGTGACGCGAGATGGCCTTTGCAAGGGAACCAGAGCCAGCTCACACAGAACCTTGCAGGCGTGATAGGGACTGGGAGTTTGGTTCCAGATAAAAAGGGAGACCCCAGGAAGACTCTAAGCAAAGACACAACACTAGCAGCTTCCTCTAGAATGAGACTCGGGTGGGTGGGGGGAGGGTGATCCGCTAAGAGCTTAGGGTAAATGTCCAAGCGGAGATTTACGTCAACACAGAAGCTGTGCAGACGGGTCATACGGAAAACTTTGCCTTTTGCTCTTTTCCGTCACAACTAGAAGAGCCACCCCCCTTCTCTTGCACCTGCAGCCTGATAACCTGTTCCTCTACCAGCTGATCTGGAGGCAAGATGGCCAGCCCAGGACATGGTGCCAGGTGTTTTTTGCCAAGTAAATGGCCTAATTGGATTGGAAGTAGTTCACTAGTGAGGATGAGGTTAAGGAAACTACGGACAGGAAAAAACGTCATTGACTTTGCTTTCCTATTACTTCAGGATGTTTGCTTGCCTTTAAACATTCTGCAATTCACTGGGTTGTGTCCATCAGTTCCCTGATACAACACTCCATTTCCATAGGCCAGGATGTTTTTTAAGTACCTGGAGATATTGATCTCCTAGAGATGATGGCAGCACTTTCAGGCAATGAGATGGAAAGAGGAGATGAGCGGCTCGCCTGGGGAACTGCAAATAGCATTGTTTTATTAGGCTTTCACTTGACTAGTGATTAGTAACCAACTGGAAACCTTGAAATCATTTCTGCAGGAAGCAGAGCCAGGTCAAGGGCCTTCTGAAGACGTTAACTTTAGGTCACTGGAGAGAAGTATCACTTACCTAAGAAGTGTCTTAGAATAAAATGTTGAAACATAGCTAGCATTCTTCAGAATTCTTAATGACTGTGTTAAGTCTTTTTACATTCTATAGACTGAGCTACAGGGAAACTACCTAGAGGTTAACGAGGAAAGGAAGTAACTTGAGACCTGGCATCACCTTTTCAGATGGCTGGCCTTGGCCCTCCAGTGGCCTCTCAAAGCTATATTTCTGTAACACTCTCCTTTGTACTGGAACTGTTAAGGCCATCGGTCATTTTCTCACCAAGACCTATAGTTTCTAAATAATGATCTCCACCAAAATATAATTAGCATTCAACCAGAATACCAACATGATTTGGTTTCTGGTCTGCATTTTGTTCTCTGAGACTGTCTTTTAAGGCACCTGGAGATTAGTTTCGGGAAAGGGAGCTGGCATAATGGAAAATGAAAGATTCCATTAATTCTATGACTCTTGTGGCTAATGAAAGCTATTGCTGGTGCAGCTCAAGGTTTAAATAAAAAAAAGGAAAGGGGGAGAGGGGGAAACTTCTCACTAAATTGCCATCTCTCAGCAAATGATTTCATTAGCAAAAAAACTGCAAATGAACATTTCCACAGTAACTCACCAATTCAGTACCGCCACTTTGACACCCCAGTGATTTCACTTCCCCCCATCTCAGATCAAACGAGTGCCCTGTGACGGACAGACCCTCAGCGACCACATTAGGTTTTCTTTCCAGGGCCATTCTTCACATCCCATGGGAAACACAAGCGACATTGCCTTTAGGAACCCACATCAGTCTACTAGAACAGCCCCCACTCTGAATAGGGGCTTTGAAACCAATCCCCTAACACCCTTTAAAAACATTTTTTTAAACACATACATATTTAAGCAGTTAAAGACATTAAAATGCCTAAATCCATGAGCACCAAGAGGCTGGCTGCCCTGGTACTGTGGAAGACTATAATTTTGCATCCTTGTCTTTTTTTTTTTTTTTTTTTTTTTTTTGAGACGGAGTCTCACTCTGTGGCCAGGCTGGAGTGCGGTGGCATGATCTCCGTTCACTGTAACCTCTGCCTCCCAGGTTCAAGTAATTCTCTTGCCTCAGCCTCCCAAGTAGCTGGGACTACAGGCGCATACCACCCACCCAGCTAATTTTGTATTCTTAGTAGAGATGGGATTTCACCATTTTGGCCAGGATGGTCTCAAATCTCTTGATCTCATGATCCACCCCTCAGCTTTCCAAAGTGCTGGGATTACAGGGGTGCGCCACTGCGCCCAGCCGTCTCCTGGCCTTTAAATAGAAGGGACACAGGGTTCAGTAACGGACAAACTTAGTGGCAGAATTCAGAGTCAGGGGGCCAGGCACAGTGGCTCATGCCTGTAATTCCAGCACTTTGAGAGACTGAGGCAGGCAGATCACCTGAGGTCAGGAGTTCAAGACCAGCCTGGCCAACATGGCAAAACCCGATCTCCACAAAAATACAAAAATTAGCCAGGCGTGGTGGCGGGTGCCTGTGGTGCCACCTACTCAGGAGGCTGAGGTGGAAGAATCGCTTGAACCTGAGAAGAGGAGGTTGCAGTGAGCCAAGATCACACCACTGCACTCCAGTCGGGGCAACAGAGTGAGACTCTAACGCAAAAAAAAAAAAAAAAGAGAGAGAGAGAGAGAATTCAGAGTCTGGGAAGCCAGAGATTCTCTGCAATTGGACTTCTTGGCAAACAGATTGTATGACAAATCAAAGGCAGGACTGAAATACCCTCAAGCTTCCACTGTAAAATTTAACCAATGGCGGCCACTTCCTTTAACCAAATCCCTAAGTCTTCCAACCTTACAAATATTAACAGCATACTTAAATTAACTTCCTAATAAACTACTAAAGGACGCCCTATGTCCTTTTTTCAAACATTACGTAACCCGGCAGGCTCTCTTCTCAAGCAGGGTCCAGAATTAAAGAAGATTGTTTTCTGCCACACCTGGGCTGTTACTTTGATTCTTTTCGTCTCCATGGCCCAGACTTTCAGGACACCAAGGCAGGGTTCCATATTAAATACAACATCCACACAGTACTCGGATAAGTCCATCCTGCTTCAGACCCTGTTTGAAAGAAGGCACCAGGCCAGGGGTGCTCAGGGCCTACAGAGTTGACAATCTTTTCCTAGAAAAGGTGAGAAAGTATTTTAGCTTCAATAAGCCATTGCAGTCTCTGTTCCAACTACTCAACTGTGCTGATACTGCACAAAGGTAGCCACACACCAGAGTGAACAAACGGGTGTGACTGTGTCCCAATAAAACTTTATTTATAAACAAAAGCAGTGGGCTGGATAATCTTGAAGCTACTCTCATGGGGGTGGAGGAGTGGAAGAGGAAGTGGCCGCTGGGGGTTCTGAGCATTTTGTCCCTTTCCCAGAAATCTCCAGATACCCTCAGGGGAATGGCAGAACACCACTAGCCTTGGTAATACCTTCAACATTCCCACTATAGCCCGGGCGCCGTGGCTCACGCCTGTAATCCCAGCACTTTGGGAGGCCAAGGTGGTTGGATCACCTGAGGTCGGAAGTTCGAGACCAGCCTGACCAACCTGGAGAAACCCCCGTCTCTACTAAAAATACAAAATTAGCTGGGTGTGGTGGTGTATGCCTGTGATCCCAACTAGTCGGAAGGCTGAGGCAGGAGAATCGCTTGAACCTGGGAGGCGGAGGTTGCGGTGAGCCGAGATCGAGCCATTGCTCTCTAGCCTGAGCAACAAGAGCGAAACTCCGTCTCAAAACAAAATTCCCACTACAACAGGAGTGTCCAATCTTTTGACTTCCCTGGACCACACTGGAAGAAGAATTGTCTTGGGACACACATAAAATACACTAACAACAGCTGATGAGCTTTAAAAAATAAAACACACACACACACACACACACACACACACACACACACAAAACTTATGTGTTTTTGTTTTTTTTACAATTTAGAAGTCCTTTTTTTTTTTTTTAATTAATTAATTACGTGCATACTATATCTGGCATTTCCGTTTACGAATTTATTTTGGGCTGCATTCAAAGCTGTCCTGGGCCACACGCAGCCCACAAGCTGAAGGTTGGACAAGCTCACACTACAACTTTCTTTCACCTCCTTTCCGAAGGAAAGTGGCCTCAAGCAGGGAATACGCAAAAGTTAGTCATTCTCCTCCGTACGTCTAGTTATATTATGAAAGAGGCCGACTTGGGTTGTGAATAAGTCTCAACTTGTTAGTACAGACAGGTGCTAGACGGTCAGTCCCCAACAGGAAATTTCCCCTCATCCTCCATGCAGACAAGCATTGACTAAAAATCGTAAGTTTGATGGCTGCAAAACAATGTGAATGTACTTAATGCCACGGGACGGTATGCTTAAAAATAAGTAAAATGGTAAATTTTATTATGTATATTTTACCACAATTAAGCAATGTTTGTTTTTTGTTTTTTTTTTTTAAGATTCTGTCGCCAGCCTGGAGTACAGTGATGTGATCTCGGCTCACGGCAACCTCCACCTCCCGGGTTCAAGCAATTCTCCTGCCTCAGCCTCCCAAGTAGCTGGGACTACAGGCGCACGCCACCATGCCCAGCTAGTTTTTATATATATTTTTTTTTTAATTTAAGGCAAGGCTGGGTGCAGTGGCTCACACTTGTAATCCCAGCACTTTGGGAGACCAAGGCGGGTAGGTCACAAGGTCAAGAGATGAGACCATCCTGGCCAACATGGTGAAACCTCGTCTCCACTAAAAATACAAAAATTAGCTAGGCGTGGTGGCGTGTGCCTGTAGTCCCAGCTACTGGGGAGGCTGAGGCAGGAGAATCACTTGAACTTGGGAGGCGGAGGTTGCAGTGAGCTGAGACTGTGCCACTGCACTCCAGGCTGGCGACAGAGCAAGATTCCATCTCAAAAAACAAAATGTAAGGCAAAATACTGATAGTCACGGGGTCGGGGGTGGACATTAGAAAAGTTGAGAAAGAACTGGTTATTGAGTTCCACATGGCAGAAACAAGCAGTGTTTTCTAAACTCTTGGAACAAAATGGTAAGTTAAGGCACCCAAGAAGCTCTGGCCCTCTTATAAGGCCAAAAATCACCTTCATCATCAACATCTTCTCTTGAAGCCTTGGAAGCATGTCTCTCCTTTGATGCTAGTTTATTAGAGGACAACACAGCTTCACTGCAATGGAAATGTTCAATACAGCTGTCACAAAGTCAGAATTTTAGCACTGAAAGGGACCTCAGAAGATACACTACCCAGTAGCTCTAAGCCTTTTCCTGCCACAGCAGGCGTGACGATGGCAATCACCAACACGTTGGATGTCGCAGGATGCCCTCCCAGGGCCTGCACACTCCGTTTCCTTCTCTGCTGCTCAAGAAACTACTTCTGAAGGTCAGCAAGAGTAGCATGATTACATGAATAACCTTGAGTCCAGCCTAGTTGTACTGTGTGTGTTTGTACATATATGCATACATAGACCCACACACCCACATATACAATAGCGTAAGAACTGACGCATAATACAATCTAACCAGAATTTCTGAAATGCCATTTGGGGTTGATATATATTTGACTCTGTGCTTTTAATTTATACCAAGTAGATGAGGGGACCTTAACACCACCCCTGGAGACCCTGTAGGCTTTTGTAAAGGGAGTCAGAAGGTGTAAATGGCCACATGAGAACTAGTTTTATAAACCTAAACAGGAGAAAAGCAAAATCAAACTATTCAACCTCTTTGCGCAGGTATTAATTCAGGCTACCTTAGTTCACTGTAGACCACAGGCTAACTTAGAAACACTTAGAAAACTGACTAACCAAGGTGAACACCATATATGTATATAAAACTCTCTGAAATAAAGATACTGTTACCGACAAGAAGCATTTTTTCAGTGCAAAATGTGCAACATGCAATTCTATGCCCAGATTCTGTCATATCTCTAACCCACCAGAATTCAGAATTCTCATACTCTCGGAGAACCAAGACCTAGACAGAGACTATAACCAACACTCCTTCCTTATTTTTGAGATGGAGTCTTGCTCTATTGCCCAGGTTGGAGTGCAGCGGCACAATCTCATCTCATCGCAACCTCTGCTTCCTGGGTTCAAGCGATTCTCCCGCCTCAGCATCCCAAGTAGCTGGGACTACAGGCACCCGCCACCATGCCCAGCTAAGTTTTGTATCTTTAGTAGAGATGGGGTTTCACCGCATTGGCTAGGCTGGTCTCAAATTCCTGAACTCAAGTGGCCCACCTGCCTTGGCCTCCCAAAGTGCTGGGATTACAGGCATGAGCTGCTGCACCCGGCCTCTTCCTTTTGTTTTTAAGACAGTCCTAACCCAAGCTCAGTTATCTCCCTAGAATAAGAGTGCTATCGCTAAGTTTGGGAAACTGAGCCAGAATAAATCTCTACCAAGTATCAATTTCTCCACTGTGTGATTTATCAGAGTCTGTAAATGCGCTTGTATTCCTTATGCAGCTGCAGAAGGATATGGCAGCAAGCAGTCTTCCCCAGCCTTACTAACCATAATACTCTTTCTGGCAGTACATCTCATGGGGCTACCGTTCCATGGGACCCACTTTGGGAAATATCACAGCAAAAATATATCCAAGATGTGACTGTGATTTCCCAATATATGGAATTATTTTAGCCTGAGACCCTGGATTTTAGTATCAAATTTTTCTAAATTACCTTGAATGAGGCAGTCTAAACATGAAGATTATTAGAACTAGAACTCATTTGACCCACTGTAAGTACCCAAGTAGTCATCAGCCGTATGCAACTGTTTAACTTAAAATGATTATAAAATTAAATAAAATAAAAAATTCAATTCCTCAGTCATGCTAATCATATTTCAAGCATTTAATATCCACATGTGGCTACTGGCTTCCATACGGTACGACATACCTATAGATCACTGCCATCACTGCTAAAGATTCCACTGAACAGCATTAAACTACAGTGTAAGCTCCCTGTGTTCAGGGGATGTGCCTGTTGTGTTTTCTTTTCTGAGACAGAGTCTTGCTTCTGTCGCCCAGGCTGGACTGCAATGGCACAGTCTCGGCTCACTGCAACCTCTGCCTCCCGGGTTCAAGCGATTCTCCTGCCTCAGCCTCCTGAATAGCTGGGATTATAGGCGCGCGACACCACGCCCAGCTAATTTTTGCATTTGTAGTAGAGACAGGGTTTCACTACATTGGTCAGGCTGGTCTCGAACTCCTGACCTTGTGATCCGCCCACCTCGGCCTCCCAAAGTGCTGGGATTACAGGCGTGAGCCACAGCGCCCAGCCTATTATGTTTTCTTTTTATTTTATTCCCCTTTGAGACAGGGCCTCACTCTGTCGCCCAGGCTCCACGCTGGAGTGCAGTGGCACAATCAGAGCTCACTGTAACCTCGAACTCCTGGTCTCAGAGCACTAGTATCCCAGATGTGAACCACTACCACGCCTGGTGTGCTTTCTACTGTGTTTTCATCTGCATCCAGTGCACTGCTTTGAACACATCTTTTTTTTTTTTTTTAATAAACAGCCATTGAATGGTAACAGGAAAAAAAATGACATTCCCATGAATAAAATTTGCTCTTATTGGCGGTTTCCTGGAGTTGTTCCCTTCCACTTCTCCTCCCAACTCCTGTCCTCAAATTCTCTGGTGCCCCTCATGTGTTCATCACAGCACTATTCCCAAGAGCAAAGACACAGAATCAACCTATGTGCCTGTCAGCGGTGGACCGGATAAACAAAATGTCATACATATACACCATGGAATACTATGCAGCCATAAAAAAGAAGAAAATCATCTCCTAGGTAGCAACATGGGTGCAGCCGGAGGCCATTATCCTAAGCATATTAATGCAGGAACAGAAAACTAAATACCACAAATACCACATGTTCTCACTCATATGTGTGAGCTAAACACTGGGTACTAATGGACATAATGATGGCAACAACAAAAACCTGGGACTAGAAGGGAAGGAGAGGGAGCAAAGGTTGAAAAACTATGGCATACTATGCTCAGTACCTGGGTGACAGGATCATTCATAACTCAAACCAGAGCATCACTCAGTATACCCAGGTAACAAACCTTCACATGTTCCTCTAAATCTAAAATAAAATCGAAAAAAATTACCTGTAACCAACCAAGCAACACCCTGTAAGCTGAATCCAGCACTGTCTCCAGGAGGTAAGTAATTAATACACAATAAGCATGTATTTATTTTGATATTCATCAAATTCCATCCAAAAGGCCATAGCACACGAACATGGAGGCACTGATACTGGGTTGTGCATTCTAGAACCCGAACTAAGTTCACATGCAGAAACCAACGTGCATATTTCGTACAGCTCCCTACTCACGTATTTCCTCCATTCTAAAGTCACATAAAATGTTCCTTCTCGGTTTGTTTTCCTAATTGTATGATTTGGCCGGTGTAGAGTGAGTGGCCAGCCCACTGCCTCTAAAAACAGAGGAGTCAAGTGTAGCAACAGGTTGGTTCTAAGCATTGTGATTTCTCACGAGCAGGGCAGAAGTAAAATATCCGACACCTTTTTACACACACCAAACCTCACCCTAAATTGACTCAGTCTTTTATCATCACCCTCCAAAAATGATCAGTTTCCACAGTCCATGGCTCGCCACTGAGTATGTTAATCAATGCAATAAAAATGCAAATGTCTGTTCCACTCAATACTCTTAAAGACTGAAGTGGACACTTCCGAAATCACCTTTGCCTGATAACATAAAAGCTCTCTAAATCCCTGATTAATTACTTCTCTGGCACCTGTTAATCTCTCTCGCTGTTTCCAATTAACAAATTCGAAATCAACAGGTTTTAATATTTTTGCCAAAAAGACTGATTGTGTTGATTCATCCACCTGGCCCTCTCCTGAAAATGGTTGCTTATCTCTACTTTGCATCTTTAACTGTTTAATAAATGTTTTATTGTAAGCCTCAACTCCTATTAAAATATGCAGACTAAATATATGTTGTTATATCTCCTTTGCTCTAATATTTAGATTTTAGAAAATCTATTTCAAGCCTCTTCAAAAGCATTTCTTCTAAATAATGTGAGGCCGCGTCTCCTTGCATTACTTTACTTCCCTCGTGCACAGCAATAATGAGACTCCGGGAAGGAAGTCAACAGGACACTGGAGAATCAGCAAAGACAAAGTCAGTGTCACAGCCGGGGTTCGGCATCCCACCAGTGGCCACACTAGATCCCACACAAGACGTTACATGAGAGTTACAGCATCCTGTCATGGGGCCAAGGGCTTTGGCAAAGGAATTTAAGTGTCCAACTCCACAAGGAGTCCCAACCAAATGAGAAAGTAATTCAATTTTTTTTTTTTTTAAGAGGGAGTTTCGCTCTTGTTGCCCAGGCTGGAGTGCAGTGGTGCCATCTAGGCTCACCCCAACTTCCACCTCCCAGGTTCAAGTGATTCTCCTGCCTCAGCCTCCAAAGTAACTGGGATTACAGGCATGCACCACCACACTGGGCTAATTTTGTACTTTTAGTAGAGACGGAATTTCTCTATGTCGGTCAGGCTGGTCTCAAACTTCCAACCTCGTGTGATTCACCTGCCTCAGCCTCCCAGAGTGCTGGGATTATAGGCGTGAGCAACCGCGCCCAGTGAAAGTAATTCAGTCTTTGCAGTCTTTACAGTGAAAAGCTGTAACTTTTGCTATCTTATGAGGTATCTTTTGCTATCTTGTGAAAAATGTAAAGAATAAATCCTTACTGCTTGACTACAGAGAAAAAAAGTACAATCGAGAGCCTCTGGTAATTTACATGATGGGTGGGGTTTAGGACACCTGGCTGCAGACAAGTGCAACCTATGCAAATAGGTAACTCCCAGCTGAGGACTACAGACACCCGAACCTCCTAGTCACTAGTAAGCTTTGTTTTTATCAAACAGCCAGCTGTTGAGAGTCTCTAAATGTATTCTGGTTCTGGAGGCTGCCTGATTTAAAATACAAAAACAGAAAAGAATCTAGCTGTTGAGATCTGAAGGAGCACCTTGGAGGCATAAACATATCCAGTATGCTGACAATCCATCAATCAATGCCTCAAAACACCTAACCTTGACTGGACTAAGGCATTCTTTTATTCTCTTGGCTTCCAGGAGGATTACTGCATTAGTTCCCCAGAGCTGCTGAAGTACGAGGCTGACTTTGCTTCTTGATTTTGTTGTCCGCCTTAGTTAAGGTTTCTGAGAGAAACAGACACTTAAAATGCGTGATTATAGTTTAAAACGTTAAAGGACTCTGATTAAATTTGTAAGTGGTGCTAACAGTCTTGATAACTTTAATTTGTTAAATTTAGAAACTAAGTGAGGTTAATGAATGAATAAGTGAAAATTTTTGACATGAAAATTACTACTTTGTAAATAAAAATTATCTATAAGTTGAGCTTAAAGTTCAAGAAATAGTAGCTTTTAAAATTTACTATTTTAATAAATAATGGAAAAAGAACAACTTACTATAAATATCTCTTTCCAAACATAAAAGGCCTCCTCAGTTATTAAAAACACAATGACAATTCACTTAACCTTTATGTCACTATTTTAAATTTTCTTTTTTGCTTTAAAACATAGTGATAATGACAAAGTTAAAAGACAGCAAGACAAGTCCCCTAGAAATGAAACAAACATATTTAGAAGACACACACTGGAGCAATGGAGTTGTTTTTCTTTTCTGTTTTTTTAAGAAACAGAGTCTCAATCTATTGCCCAGGCCAGAGTACGGTGGTGTGATCATAGCTCACTACAGCCTCAAACTCCTGGGCTCAAAGGATCCTCCCACCTCAGCCTGCCAAGGTAACCTCTGTGACCTGCACTTACACCTCCAGATGAGTTACTGCAACTGGAAAGTCTGAAGTAACTGGAAAACCACAAAAGGAGAATGACCAACCCCTGTGGCGCCTAATTAGCTTTGAGATGTTCTTCTATTGTTTCTTATTGCGGCCTCAACTGATAAGGTAACTGGACTTTGTAACTGACCTTGGTCAACCTTGTGACTCCAGACCCTACAACCCCCTCCCAGCTTGAAAAAACCACCCTAAACTGTAACTTCTGTATCTTTCCACTGCCTACCCCAAACTTATAAAACCAACTCCTATCCCACCGCCCTCCGCTGACTCTCTTTTCAGACTCAGACTCTTTTCAGACTATTCACCGCCCACACCCAGGTGAATAAACAGCCATGTTGCTCACACAAAGCCTGTTTAGGGGATCTCTTCATTCAGAGTGCACATAACACCTTCTACCCAGAATGCCCTGCCCAGCCCACCTGGAAAGATCACCTCTTTCATGGACTGTGTCCTCCTGCCCTCAGGTAGACTCAACCACTCCTTCTTTTGCCTCTTACACAGATTTCTATCATGACCTCTATAATGCTTTAGTAAATAAGTCTGACATATCAAATCCACTTAGAACATCACTCTGCAGAGAAAAAGAACAAATTTAAAACAGATAAATTCACGAAGATTTCTTTATATTGTAAGTTACAGAAACTAATTTGGTTGCTTGAGGATATATATGGGTGACTTACTGAATGATGTTTAAAGCATCTCACAGGAGCCAAGAAAGGAAGCCAGGGCTTAGGAAGGGCTAGAGCAAAGACTGGAAATCCAGCCAGCAGACAGGAAATGTTCTCTCCCTCTGGTTCCAATCGCTCTTGCTCCAGACATGAAGATAGCGATTTCAGTTCCCAAGATGACACCTAGAATTCCAGGAATGTGGTCACCCTGACTGGCTATCTCATCAATTCAAATTTCTCAGTGAGTATCTGATTGGCCTCTTTCACCAGAGAATAAATATCATCACCAAAGGTCCACAGGAGGCAGTTCACAGAGAAGGAGGAATGGCTTCCAGAATGTACCTCCAAAACTGTTTGCTGAGTAAACAGCAATCACTATCCTGGGCTGAGGAAAACCAGGATATACAGGACAGGCAATGCAAACCTATCCACCAAATCAGCTGGAATGAAAGTACTTTTTTACTGGAGGAAAATGGCACCAACAGGGCAGACTGCACCATGGAGGTGCTGTTAAGGTAGTGTATTTTAGCTTTCAAAACAACCTTCTATTTTATTCCAAAGAGAAGTCCCACTTCCTGTGCCCCCCAGAGGAGCAGAATAATAGAATCATGACTATGAGTTCTGACTGGCAAGCCGTTGTCAGTGGGTACTCAAGAGATTCAAATGTAAAGAATTTAAAATGCAGAAGATGGAAAAGGTAAAACTATACAGACTTTAAAAGATTAGGGGTTGCTAGTGGTTTGGGGGGCAAGGAGGAATAAATAGGTGAAGCAGTTGGGTGGTGGCTCACGTCTGTAATCCCAGCACTTTGGGAGGCCGAGGCGGGCAGATCACAAGGTCAAGAGATCAAGACCATCTTGGTCAATGTGGTAAAACCCTCTCTTTACTAAACACACACACACACACACACACACACACACACACACAAATTAGCTGGGCGTGGTGGCGCGCGCCTGTAATCCCAGCTACTCAGAAGGCTGAGGCGGGAGAATCACTTGAACCCAAGATGAGGAGGTTGCAGTAGCCAAGATTGCACCACTGCACTCCAGCTTGGCAACAGAGGGAGACTCCGTCTAAAAAAAAAAAAACACCAAATGACACTAAAACATGATCTATTCCTATTTGGATATTTATCTATCACCCATTACATGTGATGAAGTTATAACATAACTTAGGATATTAGGTATACAATCTGAAACAAGTGAAAAGATCTTTCTAAAGTATATCTAGTGGCAGCAATAATCACATTTCATTTGTCTGATTGCTTTCTATCTGGACAAAATTTTTTTTAATCTATTAATAATACCTTGTGTGACATTACATAATATAATTATGTAATATAATTTTTTTTATATATATACTTTTTATTGCATTTTCGGTTTGGGGGTACATGTGAAGAACATGCAAGATTGTTGCATAGGTACACACATGGCAGTGTGATTTGCTGCCTTCCTCCCCA
>PVKV010039304.1:0-13171 GCA_004027835.1 Alouatta palliata | reverse complement strand
CCAGTAATGGGATTGCTGGGTCAAATGGAATTTCTATTTCTAGGTCCTTGAGGAATCGTCACACTGTCTTTCACAATGGTTGAACTAATTTACACTCCCACCAACAGTGTAAGAGTGTTCCTGTTTCTCCACATCCTCTCCAGCATCTGTTGTCTCCAGATTTTTTAATGATCGCCATTCTAACTGGCGTGAGTTGGTATCTCAATGTGGTTTTGATTTGCGTTTCTCTAATGACCAGTGATGATGAGCATTTCTTCATATGTTTGTTGGCTTCATGTATGTCTTCTTTTGTAAAGTGTCTGTTCATATCCTTCGCCCACTTTTGAATGGGCTTGTTTGTTTTTTTCTTGTAAATCTGTTTCATTTCTTTGTAGATTCTGGATATCAGTCCTTTGTCAGATGGGTAGACTGCAAAAATTTTCTCCCGTTCTGTTGGTTGCTGATTCACTATAATGACTGTTTCTTTTGCTGTGCAGAAGCTGTGGAGTTTGATTAGGTCCCATTTGTCTATTTTGGCTTTTGTTGCCAATGCTTTTGATGTTTTGGTCATGAAGTCCTTGCCTACACCTATGTCCTGAATGGTTTTCCCTAGATTTTCTTCTAGGGTTTTTATGGTGTTAGGTCTTATGTTTAAGTCTTTAATCCATCTGGAGTTAATTTTAGTGTAAGGTGTCAGGAAGGGGTCCAGTTTCTGCTTTCTGCACATGGCTAGCCAGTTTTCCCAACACCATTTATTAAACACGGACTCCTTTCCCCATTGCTTGTTTTCGTCACGTTTGTCAAAGACCAGATGGGTGTAGATGTGTTATGTCACCTCGGAGGCCTCTGTTCTGTTCCATTGGTCTATATCTCTGTTTTGGTACCAGTACCATGCTGTTTTGATTACTGTAGCTTTGTAGTATAGTTTGAAGTCTGGTAGTGTGATGCCTCCAGCTGTGTTCTTTTTGCTTAGAATTGACTTGGCTATGCGGGCTCTCTTTTGGTTCCATATGAAGTTGAAGGTGATTTTTTCCAGTTCTGTGAAGAAGGTCATTGGTAGCTTGATAGGGATAGCATTGAATCTGTAAATTACTTTGGGCAGTATGGCCATTTTCACGATATTGATTCTTCCTAGCCATGAACATGGAATGTTTCTCCATCTGTTTGTGTCCTCTCTTATGTCATTGAGCAGTGGTTTGTAGTTCTCCTTGAAAAGGTCCTTTACGTTCCTTGTTAGTTGTATTCCTAGGTATTTTATTCTCTTTGTAGCAATTGTGAATGGCAGTTGGTTCTTGATTTGGCTCTCCTTAAGTCTGTTATTGGTGTATAGGAACGCTTGTGATTTTTGCACATTGATTTTGTATCCTGAGACTTTGCTGAAGTTGCTTATCAGTTTCAGGATATTTTGGGCTGAGATGATGGAGTCTTCTAGATATACAATCATGTCATCTGCAAATAGACAGATTTTTCAATATTTGTATTATATTGGTTGAGCACTCCAAATTCAAAAATCTGAAATTTGAAATGGAACAATGAGCATTTCCTTTGATCATCAAGTTAACACTCAAAGAGTTTCAGATTTTGGAACATTTGGATTTTGGATTTTCAGGTTTGGGATGTTCAATCTGTAGTAAATATATCTGAAACCAAATTAATAAATGAAATTCTCTTTAAATTCTCAAGTTGTTCCACATTTAAGTAAAGCCACCATCATTTTTCTTTTCTTAAAATCTTAGTATGTTTTCTGACTCATATCTCATATTCCATCAGTTATCAATTACTTGATTAATGTCTCTCTTATATTTTCTTATTATTGCAGCTTACCTGAAATGTATATATATTTCATATTTTAAATTTTTCCTAAAATATGTCTTCAGTTGTGATCTTAATGATGCCATTTATCAAATGGAAATTGTTTATGTCCTACCTAACTCATACGATTATTTTGAGAATTAAAAGAAAGTTGTGAATATATGGCAAGAATATATAAATGCAAAGACAGCAGTTAACTCAAAACTCTTGTTTGCCAATGAGAGAAGCGAAATGCTAACTGGTTTTAGAAAAAGGAATCAAGCGTGGTAATGGTTATTGGCTCATGTAATTTTAAAAGTACAAAAGTAGCAATTTCCTCAAGTACAGTTCTGATTCTTCACTGATATCATCAAGAGTCATTCTCTCTATCTACATATTTTTGGTTGGCTCTTTGTCTAGGGTTTACATTTTCTGGGAGGTTCCCTAGTGGAGATATTGCTGCCTTCTGCAGCAACTGAGATTGATTTTCATTTTCTTCACAAAACCAGTGGAAGGAGAGAGTCTCTCATTCCCTTTAATCAAAACAAGCCCCAGATTTGAGTGTCATTGGATTGGCTTTGACTAGCTTAGCTTGCTTGACATGGCAATTCTGACAATCACTATATCCGAAAGTATTTGATGGTAATTGACTAGATAATTTGTTGATGTTGCACGACAAGCCCTGGAACACAGAATGAAATTGAGAGGGGAAAGGTGATTCCACAATTAATATATTGAAGATCTTGACAAAAGAAGGCAGAGATGGAAGAGGTGTCAAAACAATGAATGTTCAATATAGGTAATAATATTATCATCATTATTTTTAAAAGTCAGAATTCTTTATTATATTTAAGTCATAAACACTGAAATACTAAAATATAATGTATGTATCATTGTTTATTATTTTAAATGATTTTTTATCTACTAAATTTTATTTTCTGTTGTTTGATCTGACTATGCTATTGAGAGGCAGTATAACTCAGTAGTTAGAGATCCCGGCCTTGAGCAGATTCTTTTTTCTTCCCCCCAATTTTCTTAACCCCTGGGCACTGTGGCTTGCGCCTATAGTCCCAGATACTCACAAGTCTTAGGCAGAAGGATGACTTGAGCCCAGCAGTTTGAGGCTGCAGAGAGCTATGACCATGCTACTCCCTTATTCAAGCCTGGATGACAAAGTGAGACTGTCCCAAAAGAAAGAAAGAAATAAACCTTCTTAACCTTAGTTTGTTTGTTTCTTTTTAATATGGGCCTAAAACATAACACAGAGGCAGGAACATATAAATATTGCAATTTTTTAAAAATATATATATTTTTTATTGCGTTTTAGGTTTGGGGGTACATGTGAAGAACATGCAAGATTGTTGCATAGGTACACACATGGCAGTATGATTTTCTGCCTTCCTCCCCATCACCTATATCTAGCATTTCTCCCCATGCTATCCCTCCCCAACTCCCCACCTTTCACTGTCCCTCCCCTTTTTTGTAATTTTTTACAACAATTATATTTATCAAATAGCCACATCAACTTTTTATAAATGGAGTTACTAAAGCTCTGTATGATGTCAGTTTTGTGTATTTTAGATTTCCCATAAGAAAAAAAAATTAGTAGATAGGGCCAGGTGCAGTGACTCACACCTGTAATCCCAGCACTTTTAGAAAGCTGAGGCAGGCGGATCACTTGAGGTCAGGAGTTTGAGACCAGCCCAGCCAACATGGTGAAACCAACGTGGTGAAACTCCAACTCTACTAAAAATACAAAAACGTTAGCTGGGTGTGGTGGCAGGCAGCTGTAATCCCAGCTCTTTGGGAGGCTGAGGCAGGAGAATTGCTTGAACCTAGGAGGCAGAGGTTACAGTAAGCTGAGATTGTGCCACTGTACTCCGGTCTGGGTGACAAGAGCAGAACTCCATCTCAAAAAAAAAAAAAGGTAGACATAAAATAATCACCCACCAATATAATACTAATGCAGAAAGTTGAGACATTGTCTTTGGATAACTAATATTTCCATTTAATTTAGGATGGAATTATTTAAGCAAATTTTCCCCTTGAATTTTACAGTCTTCACATATAAATTCATAAATTATTGAGTCTTTGAACTACACGATTCATAAAGTCATCTAATTCAGAACCTAGTAAATTTATTACTAAGAATAACTGGAATAGTAGTCTCAGAATATGTAAGATTGTACATAAGAAAGAATATGTAATGTGTAATTACATCATTTTAGAAGGTAAGAAACATTTTATGACTATTTGTATTATCTAACCAAATTTTAGTAACATTCTGATGATAAATATTTTAATTTTGATAATTTGTTATTAAATATTCTCATGTATGTATTAGTTTTTAAACATTTGATAAGAAAAAATAAGAATTAGAAACTCCTACTGGGAATGAAGTATAAATTTTTCAGCATAGTAAGTGATAGGGAGAAACTGTCTTAAGTTTCTTAAGAAAAGCTAAATTGCACATTATAGTGAGAGAGGACCAGAGTTTCCAGCTTGTTGCAGCATCTAAAATTCATCTTAATTCAGGAAACAAAGATGGGGATTTCCTTCACTTCTGAGTTTCATTTGATATGTAACTCAGAATACCTCAGAAGGGATAAACGTGCTAGAAAATAGAATAATCTCTGTAATCCAAAAAAGTGTGTGCAATTTTCAAATATTGAATCATAAGCATAGAATGCTGGGGTGAAAGCGTTTAGTGTGACTGTTCACAATAGCCAAGACATGGAGCCAACCTAAGTGCCCATCAACAGATGGTTGGATAAGGAAAATGTGGTATATATGCACCATAAAAAAGAGTTAAACCATGTCTTTTCAGCAACTTGGATGGAGCTGGAGGTCCTTATTTTAAGTGAAATAACTCAGAAACAGAAAATCAAATGTCACATATTTATACTTATAATTGGGAGCTAAATAATGGGTGCACATGGACATACAGAGGGTAATTATAAATTCATAAAGATCCTACTGTTAATAATATGCCAAAATATCCAGCTACACTCAGCATGTTACTCACAACTCTACATTTCTCAAGTCAGTTCTAAATAAATGAGCATTTCAACCAGGATGGTAGCTCACACCTGTAATCCCAGAACTTCAGGAAGCTGAGGCAGGCAGATCACCTGAGGTCAGGAATTTGAGATCAGCCTGGCCAGAATGCTGAAATCTTGTCTGTACTAAAAATACAAATTAGCCAGGCTTGTAATCCTAGCTACTCAAGAGGCTGAGGCAGGAGGATCACTTGAACCCTGGAGGCGGAGGTTGTAGTGACCTGAGATCACGCCACTGCACTCCAGCCCGGGTGAGAAAGTGAGATTTCATCTCAAACACACATACACACATACAAACACACACACACACGAGCATTTCATGAGCTACACATAAAACTCAAACTCTGAAGACAATGAAAGAATAACCATGATTGGCTTTGTTTTATATTTTGTATTAATACTTTGCTAGAAATATGCTTGTTGGAATGTAAATATTCTGTACAGTCCATAGCTCAGTGTCTTAAATGAAGGGATTTTTATGGCCATTGTAAAGTTAGACATTCAGAAGTAAAAGAAATACTATTCTTTATCCATTTCCACATTTTTATATTATTTTACAGAAATAAATCTGACCTGAGGAAGAGATTTGTTTACCCTTGCATAGATGAAGCATTACTTAAACATAATATCATTCACTTCAAGCTTCAAGACCTCTTTATAGTGCTTCAGTTTGTCATGACAAAGGTTCGATAAGCTCCTTCTGAAAGGTAACAGATGCTATCATTTAGTAGAAAAGTCTTATTTATAAAGAATGGCTAAAACTTGGCCAGGCCTGGTGGCTCATGCCTGTAATCCCAACACTTTGGGAGGCTGAGGTGGATGGATCACGAGGTCAGGAGTTCGAGACCAGCCTGACCAACATGGTGAAACCCCCGTCTCTACTAAAAATACAAAAATTAGCTGGGCATGGTGGTGCATGCCTGCAATCCCAGCTACTCAGGAGGCTGAGACAGGAGAACCGCTTGAACCCAGGAGTGGGAGGTTGCAGTGAGCCAAGATCATGCTACTGCACTCCAGCCTGGGCAACAAAACTAGACTGCATCTCAAAAAGAAAAAAAAAAAAAAAGAGTGGCTAAAACTAACTTATTTTCTTCTTAGAGAATACTTTACACACAGGTTTAAAGTTCTATCAGGTCTGTTTTGTTTATCTGAATGAATGGTGTAAGTTAGATTTCGACAGTTAAGTACTCTCTCTAAGGTCATCTCTTGAGTCTCTCTAAAGTCGTTACACAAACTCTGTATTATATTGGAGACACATCGAAGAATAATATTATGAGCTAATCTCCAATTTTCCTTAATAATCTTCAGATGAAAATATTTATTTATGCTTTTAGGCAGCTATTGATTTGTTCATTCATCAAAAATAGGTAATTCCTGCATGCCTACTTTGTTCTTGGCACTGTGCATAGTGCTAGGGGTTTTGTGTTGAAAAGCAGGTGCTGTCCTTCATGAAACGTAGAATGAGTCCAGGAAGCAAACATCGTTTAATATTAACAAGAAAACGCAAAATTGTAGCTGTGACTATGGCTACAATGTAGAGGCGAATCTCATTAAAAGGGTTTGTAGTAAGAGGTTTTAACATAGCCAGGAAAGTCAGATAAAATGTTCTGAGAAAGCGACTCTTGAGCTAACATTTACAGGATATTAGTTAACTAACTGAAGAAACAAAATAACTTTCCAGCTTCTTAAAGGGTTCTGTGATGGGTGGGAGTGTGGAGAAATTGAAGGAAGACTCCTGGGAGGAAAAGGAAGCCAAAACATGTCAGCAGGGCCAAGAGACATGGTCCGATTTGCCTTTTGAAAACTGTCTTGTTTTGTTATAGAGAAAGAATTAGGTGTGGCTGGGGTAGTGGTGAAATGGAACCTGCTTGGGAGAGCCAACTTAACATTTTATATTTTAATATTAACATATTTAATATTTGAATAATTAACATTGAAAATATCACAGGGAATCCAAACAGTAATTTTGTCATCAGTATTGAAAAGAAAGATCTGAAAACCTGAAGTCTGGAAACCTGACTGCCAGCCCTAGAAAAGCTCTGTTTTGCTATGTGCTAATTCTCTTAACTGTGAAACAAACATTAGCAATACAGTAAAATTCTAATGAGCAAAATTATGTGAATGCCTATTGTAAAATGTGAAGTAGCATGCCTTCCTTCTTTACTTTATTGGGGTATCTAAAATAAACATTCATTAACATTTTTAATTCTCTGAGTTAAAGGGTTCCTCAGATTGATGGAAAAATCAAAGTACTTATAGACAGATTGATTCCTGTGTGTTTCTATAATATTTGAACACATCCATTATAGTACTTTTAGATAGAATTTCAATTGCCTATATTCTTCACTGTCACCAGATATTAAAGAAGACAGGTATTTATATCATTTTCTTTTTTCTTTTTGTGCATAGGATGAAAGTTTACATTGTAAGCAAAATTATGTGTTGAATTCATAAATTAGGCTTGTAATCTATTGTTTAAAGCTATTCTTAAAATAATAGATTTTTTAATTCAGTAACTTATGTAATTCATATTAGGCACCATGCCATATTCTAAGCTTTGCAAACATTTATTTGTTTAATCTTCCCACAAGATTATATGTTGTTATTTTCTGCGAGTTTCAAGTCAGACAACAAAGGTATACGGAGACTAAATAACTTGTCCAAGAAGACCATGAATAAAAGAATAAATTGTACTTTCTTTTTTTTTTCTTTCTTTTGTTTTGTTTTTTTAGATGGAGTCTTGCTTTGTTGCTCAGGCAGGAGTGCAGTGGCACGATCTCATCTCACTGCAGCCTTTGCCTCCTGGTTTCAAGCGATTCTCCTGTCTCACCCCCCAGAGTAGCTGGGATTACAGATGCATGCTACCACACTTGGCTAATTTTTGTATTTTTTTTTTTTTCTGAGAAGGAGTTTCACTCTTGTTGTCCAGGCTGGAGTGCAATAGCATGATTTTGGTTCACTGCACCCTCTGCCTCCCAGGTTCAAGTGATTCTCCTGCCTTAGCCTCCTGAGTAGCTGGATTTACAGGTTTGCACCACCAGCCGTGCTAATTTTGTATTTTTAGTAGAGACAGGATATCTCCGTGTTTGTCAGGCTGATCTTGAAAACCTGACCTCAGGTGATCCGCCCGCCTCCGCCTCCCAAAGTGCTGGGATTACAAGCGTGAGTCACCACACCTGGACAGTTTTTGTATTTCTGGTAGAGACAAGGTCTCACCATGTTGGTCAGGCTGGTTTCAGAACTCCTGACCTTGTGATCCATCCCCTCAGCCTCCCAAAGTGTTGGGATTACGGGCATGAGCTGCCACAACCAGAATGTACTTTCTCTTAAATTACTTTTATTACTAAATTTAGAATCTGACAAACTATGAAATTATTTTTTATATGCAATTCTTTTTGTAGGCTTTTACAACCTAAAAAATATGAATATTATTGCAAGCCAATAATGCTAAAGATGATTAGCATTTGCAAATCAACATAATATAAAAGAAAAATGCAAGTAACAAAATACTGTTGATTATCACAATCCGTACCTCTTTATCTATGTGGGTTTTTGCCAAATGTGCCAGGAGGAAAAGAAAACTTTTTTTCTTTTTTTTGTTGTTGTTGAATACACACTGTAACTTTTTTTTTAATCCCAGAGAAGTGAAATGCAACATCTGTTTGAGTTTATGTAACATCTGAAGACTGACAACTCAGAATTTCCTAATTAAAGTCATTTTTAAGGCACTCTGCAGAGCCAGCTTTCATCTCTTCCTTGGTTGGGTTTTTCTCCAAACTGTAGCAGAATACCTGGTTTCTCTTTCTTCAAAGTGATACACACATGCTCATGCCTTAACCTGCTCTTCTGTCCTCCAGGACAGTGAAACACAGCACAATTCTAAGGAGGAAACAGTAAAAGAAGGAAATACATGGCAGGGGGGAGCGGGGCAAGGAGAGAGCAGAGAGGACGTGTACAAGTAAATTAACTGATACGGTCGGTCGTAGCTGAAAAGAGAAGGAGCAGAAGGGAAATTGAACAGGGTAGAGTGGGCCAGATGGCTGGCAACGGGTGAAAAAATAGGCTACATTTCCCAGCGAGATCTAAATTAATTTAGCTAGTTCTCTTTTTCATTTTTTTTTTTCATTTTTAAAGATAGGGCCAATGCAAGGGAGGTATCTCAGAATTATGGAGAGTATAATGTAGGTAAGTGTGCTTGCTTGTGCTCATGCACATATGAAGGGCTGCAATTAAAGACAGGTATGACTTGGCTCTAAAATGCCCTCCTGATATAAAAGAACCTCCCTTACTGGCCCACTTCTGTGCCTGAAATTCCCACCACTACAGCCATTCTTTCTGATTAAGGCATTATCTGTAGCCCCTATTAAAATGTAAATGTCACCTGGGAAGGGTAACACTCGACTCTTTAGCACCCACTGACTGAACAGTCACCTATCAGAGAGTAGGACCCTGAGAGATGGGACACAGGGCAGGGACATTTGGACCAATGGAGAAGAAGGCTTGGTGGTGTGGGACGCTGGAGAGGAAATGGCTGGGCAGCTGAGGGGAATGTGTGAAACAGTGTGTGCCCCGGTAAATTACTTCAATGGGGGAGATGGGACAGCAAAATGAACTTACCTACATCACAGGTTTCCCTAGGCTTTCCGTGTGTGTGTGTGTAGTGTGTCTAACAGTTTGTATGGATTATATGTTCTGTGTATACACCTGATACGGAATTCACTGGGGCCCATCATGAACATAGTACAGTGAAACTCCATCAAGTGAAAGACAATGAAAGCCCTCAATTGTTTTCACGTAAAATATAGTTACATGTAAAGTGAAGTCTGGCATCTCTATAGATCTAGATGGTTTGTATGTAGTGTGTGTACGTGTACGTGTGCACACACACACACACTCATACTCGGCAGTGGAGATCTTGTAGATGTGAAGGGTGAGATGCCTGTTCTCAGCCATCTAGGATTTGAATGCATAGCAGCTGCCGCATTGTGCGTCCAAATCCTAGATGGCTGAGAAGGTTGACTGTTCGAAAAAGGACTTGCCTGGGGGGGCATTGTGACCCCTTCCTCTGTTAACAGTAGACCCTCATTCAACTCAGGTGGCTCTGCAGAAATGGCCAAGGCTTGGGTTATATGACTTACATGGGCCATACCATCAAGAATGGGGCTTGGAGACAGAAATGTCACCAAAGTGCCCTTTAAACTTTTGGAGTTTGGGAACCTGGAGAAGGTGCAGGTGGATAGAAAATCTTGCAGGGGATAGGTTTCTGCTCCTAGAGAAGCTGGAAACTGTTTGGGAGCAGCCCCCAGGCTAGATGCAGGGGCCAGCCTCAGAGTACCACTCATGGGACCTGTCCCCTCTGCAGGGATCTGCTATGGTTGGCTGAGCTGAGGGGGAAGGTTCAGGTTGGAGAGGGGGCTGGAAGAATGGGAAGAGGACTCCGAAGAAAGCTTGGGAAGTAAAAATGAAAGGATCTGAGTGGGGAGGGGCAAGGGAGAGGTGATGATATTAGAACTTCTTAACCCTATCTTCACAGCATCTGGGTAACTTAAAAAACTCTGATGCCCAGGATCTACCCTTAGATGCTATAATTGGTTTGGGCAGGGGACCAGGCATGGACATTTTTTAAGCTCCTCAGATGATTCTAATGTGCATGTGATGTTAAGAATACTGTATCAGAGCAGAATGAGAAGTTTTGTTCTGCACTGTTAGGCTGAAGGTGGCTGGCCAATCCTCACCCTAGTAAAGGAGCATAAGTTGACTGGTGCAAGGTGGTGGGGTGGAGGCAGGATTCTGAGAGCTGTCTGGACAGTCGAGCCTTTGCTGATTTGTGTGGCTTTACAGCCTTATTAGCCGGTGGTTTCTAATCCAATGTCTGGCTGAAAATGTGGCTGCGGTGGAGGTGTTGGGGCGTAAGGAGAAAATTTTCCCTCTCTATTCTGAAGCTTCAAAGAGAAACAGTTCACTGTGCTCTATGGGGCCAGGAAGACAAATTCTGGGGCTGACGCTTCAAAAATGGAAATGGATTTAGTGTTGTATAATAAATATAAATAAATAAATCAGTAAGCAAGCCAATAAATAAATCAGTAAACAAGCCAATAAATAAACCAATGCACACCATTTTTGCCCTCTTAAGGTGGTTTTCCCCTCACCCCACTGATCCTGGTGACTTACATTCTGCTCCTGGTCACCTGAAGGCACCCAGCCTGGCTGTGGAAGAGGGAACAAGATGACTGCCTTGGCCCTGGCTCTCTGAGGATCAGAGAACTTAGAGAAACCTAGAGAGGCCACCCACATGGAGGAGGAGGAGGAAGGGAGATACATATTCCCCATTTCCCACCCAAAAGCATAGGAAGGGAAGGCAGGATTTGGAAACTAAGGTTGGGTCATGTTAGGTATTTAAAGTCCAGGCTGACCAGCTCTTCATCCCTAGAAGGCTTCACTCTGAGGGCTGGGTAAAGGACTTGAGATCAGAATGAACCCCATCTTTGCACACACAAAAAGATACACCAGGCACACCTCTCACTTCAACACAGCTCCCTATGAGCCAAGCAGGCAGCCCAGTCAGCCCAGGGCAAGTGCTGCACGGCCCACAGAGGGTGGGTAGGAGGGACGGGTCATGGGATGGGAGGAAGGCGAGGAGGTAGGCAGGATGGCACTCGTTTTAATGGGAAATCAGCTGTCCACGGCTTCAGCTTCTGGAGCCGCCAGCCATTGCTCACTTCCTCCTTCTCAGTCTCTGTCATGTGGTTGTGCTTGCTGGGCTTTCCTTGTCCTACTAGGAGACCTGGTGTGGATGTTTTCACTCCTACTTCTAATTGGTTGGGAAGCAGCATTTGCCACAGGCACTGTTTAATTTTGTTTCTATTCTTTGCATCTCACAGGAAAGAAATGGTCAATAGTTCAGATAAAAGAATCATCCTGGTCAGCTCCAAAATATGGCTACTTGCATGGTAATCACAGCAAGTCTGTCAAATCAGTGATTTCTTTATTCCTAAGAGGAAGGGATTTTTCCTAAGAATTATGGTTCTACCACCCAACGAGCAGCCCTACTCTTCAAAAGTGACTGCAAAGGCTGGCAAACCGAGAGGTCTGCTTTGGCTCAGAAACGCAGTTTGGCTCCTGCCACCCCTGGCACTCCTCACTGCATGTCTCAGAAGCGTGTGATCCACACACAGTCAGGCCAGTCTGCTTCTGCTTAGGAGGGATCACAACCAGAGGTGAACCCCGCTTGGGCCTCCACATGAGGACCTGGGCATCACTGGCATTGGGTTTCACTAGTGCATTAGGGGGGATGGGTTCATCCGGCTCAGGATCCAGGGCTGCTCCTGCTGAGTCCTGCCCACCAGCCGGGCCCATTGCCCCAAGAGCTGAAGAGGGTCCACCTCAATGTCTACCCTCGTCCTCCACTTGATGGTCTGCAGAATGATCTCCTTTGTGGTGGTGGTCATGGCCACCAGCCAGGTCATGAAACTTTGGTCTCTCTTGAGTCTTGTGAGCAGCGGCACATTGCTGTCGCTCACAGGCACTGCCCATGTCACACTGGGGTAGAAGTTGTCATTCATGCTGACGGAGAACCTGAAGATCTTGTTGGTGAGGCCAACCAAGGTCACAGTTTCTGTGGTGTTCCCGTACCAAGGGTAGCTCACCTCATCTGAGTCACTGATGGCTTTTAGTCTCCCTTCCCTCAAGTCAGGCAGTTCCCAGTTTGACATGCCCGGGTCGCTGTAGGTGTTGAAGAACTCCATCTGGTTGCACGCCTGAATCCAGTTCACCACCCAGGTCTAGTGGTGGGGGATGGGGGCATGACCACGCAGGCGGAGGCTTTGAAGTAGGGGGTCTTGTAGCGCAGGACGATGGGTGAGGTCTCCTCGATGCGCGTGGGGCACTGGTCGATGGTGGCGCACACATCGTACACCACGATGTTCTCGCGCCGGATCTGCACCTTGCAGGTGATGCTTTGGATACAGCCCATCCTGCAGCCCGGCGCTGGCACAGCGCGGCGTGGGGCAGCGCGGGGGCCCTCGCGGGCAGCCGGGGGCGCCCGTCACGCCGGCATGGCTACGCGCCGCTCGCTCCCGGTCAGGCTCAGCTCGCACCTAGTAGCGGGGAGTCGCCGCCGGGCATCCTTGGGGAAGCCCCTTCCTCTTGCAGCCGCGCGGGGTCCCCGCTGCCCCGACGCCCGCCCACGCCCACCCCCTCGCTCCGGAAGGGCGCGCGAAGGGTGCACTCCTAGGAGGCGGCGGGTGCCCTCGCCGGCTCTAGCGCCGGGGCAGAGTGCAGGGAGGGGAGCGGCGCTGCCAGGAGTGGTGCCCACCCCGGGCCGGAGCCCCCCGCCCCTCGCC
>PVKV010039303.1:0-13170 GCA_004027835.1 Alouatta palliata | reverse complement strand
AAAAAAAAAAAAAAAAAAAAAAAAAACAGGAACATACTCTGCTGTCACAATTATGTTTTGATGTTGGCTTATGAGAGTTAAACATTCCCCTGAAACTAAAATAAAAGTTGGAAGAAAAAAATTAAAATAAGCAAATAAAATTGATTAAAAAAAAAGAGTTAAGTGTCAATTTTTTTTCTTTTCTATTTTTATTTATTTATTTATTGAGACAGGGTCTTGCTCTGTCACCCAGACTGTAGTGCAGTGGTGCAATTACAGCTCCCTGCAGCTTCAACTTCCCAGGCTCCAGCAATCCTCCCACCTCAGCCTCTGGAAGAGCTGGGGCCACAGGCATGTGCCAACGTGGCTATTTTTTTTTTTTTTTTTTTTTTTGTAGTAATGAGGTTTTGCCATATTGCCCAAGCTGGTCTCGAACCAGCTTGGTCAAGCGATCTTCCCATCTTGGCCTCCCAAGTGCTGGGATTACAAATATAAGCCATCATGCCCAACCAAATTTTCTATTTTTTTTTTTCCTTTCTTTCTTTTTTTCTTTTTTTGAGACAGGCTCCTATTCTGTCACCCAGGCTGGGGTGCAGTGACATGATGATTACAGTTCACTGCAGCCTTAACTTCCCAGGCTGATGCAATCCTCCCACCTCATCCTCCTGAGTAGCTGGGACTACTAGTATGCACCACTATGCCCAGTTAATTTAAAATTTTTTTTTTTTTAAAGTTGGGGTCCTGCTCTGTTTGTCCAGGCTGGTCTCAAACTCTTGGGATCAAGCGATCCCCCTGTCTTAGCCTCCCAAAGTGTTGGAATTATAGCCACAGGTTAAATTTTCAGAACAAGTTGTTAAACACAGCCATTATTAAAAATTAAATGATGTTCCCTAAGCCCCTGTTCCGAAAAAAAAATTAAATGATGTAAGCTTATAACTTAATAAACTATATCTAAAACAAAGGTAATAAATACCTTAAATTCATCATTTCCTTATATTTTTACCATATTCTACTATTATTTCTGCTCTTGAAGTTATTTTTGTTGACTGATTTTGAAATACTGATAGCTTGCAATCAGCTACAGTGGGAGCACTGATACCACAGAAATCAGCAAACGCTGTAAACAAGGGCATCCCTCATACCCTTGGCTGGTTGTCCAACATTTATCAACACATCACTTCCCAGCAGTAAACCTTCCTACTCCCACCCCCAAATACACACAAACACTATACCCACTCATCCCAATCAAAGAGTGAAGTCATCAGTCTTATCATTTCATCCAATAATTATAAAGGACAAAGTAAACATTGCTGTAGTGGGTTTTTTCTTCTTCTTCTTCCTCTTCTTCTTTTAAACATTTGGGGTGGGGTGGGGTGGGTTGGAAGATTTCATTCACATATTTACAGTTCATATGTTTCCTCTTCAAATTTCAGAGTCAATTTGAATTTTATAACCCAGAGTTGGCATTTAAGATATGCTGTCTCAGAAGGCAGAGTTTTAGGAACTAATGGGGATATTGCAGTGATTTATGGTGTCTCTTGGTCTCTGACGAATAAGACAACATGGGAAATCTTCTGAGGCTTCCCCCTTCCTAAACCACCTTTTATGTTCATGGTACTGGAACCCACTAACTAAAGATATACTAACAAAAACCACATGATTATCTCAATAGATGCAGAAAAGGCCTTCGATAAAATTCAACATCCCTTCATGTTAAAAACTCAGTAAACTAGGTATTGATGGAAAATATCTCAAAATAATAAAAGCTTTTTATGACAGGCCCATAGCCAATGTCATAATGAATGGGCAAAAGCTGGAAGCATTCCCTTTAAAAACCAGCACAAGACAAGGTTGCCCTCTCTCACCGCTCCTATTCAACATAGTATTGGAAGTTCTGGCCAGGGCAATCAGGAAAGAGAAAGAAATGAAGGTATTCAAATAGGAAGAGAGGAAGTCAAACTGCCTCTGTTTGCAGATGACATGATTCTATATTTAGAAAACCCTATCATCTCAGCCCCAAAACTTAAGCTGATAAACAGCTTCAGCAAAGTCTTAGGATGAAAAATCAATGTGCAAAAATCACAAGCATTCCTATAAACCAGTAATAGACAAGTGGAGAGCCAAATCATGAGTGAACTCCTATTTACAATTGCTACAAAGAGAATAAAATTCCTAGGAATACAACTTACAAGGTATGTGAAGGACGTCTTCAACGAGAACTATAAACCACTGCTCAGGGAAATAAGAGAGTACACAAACAAATGAAAAAAAAATTTCATGTTCATGAATAGGAAGAATTGATATCATGAAAATGGCCATATTATCCATAGCAATTTATAGAATCAATGCTATCCACATCAAGCTACCATTGATTTTCTTCAAAGAATTAGAAAAAGCTACTTTAAATTTCATATGGAACCAAAAAAGAGCCCACATAGCCAAGAAAATCCTTAGCAAAAAGAACAAAGCTGGAGGCATCACACTACCTGACTTCAAACTATACTACAAGGCTACAGTAACCAAACAGCATGCTTCTGGTAGAAAAACAGACATACAGAGCAATGAAACAGAACAGAGACTTCAGAAATAACACCACACATCTACAACCATCTGATCTTTGACAAACTTGACAAAAAAAAGCAATGAAGAAAAGATTCCCTATTTAATAAATGGTGCTGAGAAAACTGGCTAGCCATATGCAGAAAACCGAAACTGGACCCCTTCCTTACACCTTATAAAAAAATTAACTCAAGATGGACTAAAGACTTAAATGTAAAACCCAAAACCATAAAAACCCTAAAAGAAAATCTAGACAATAACATTCAGGACATAGGCATGGGAAAAGACTTCCTGACTAAAACATCAAAAGCAATTGCAACAAAAGCCAAAATAGACAAATGGGATCTAATCAAACTAAATAACTTCTGCATAGCAAAAGAAACTTGCATCAGAGTGAACAGGCAACTTATAGAATTGGAGATATTTTTTGCAATCTACCTATCTGAGGAAGGTCTAATATCCAGAATCTATAAGGAACTTAAACAAATTTACAAGAAAAAAACAACCCCATCAAAAGGTGGGAAAAGGATATGAACAGACACTTCTCAAAAGAAGACATTTATGTGGCCAATGAACTTATGGAAAAAAGCTCAACATCACTGATCATTAGAGAAATGCAAATCAAAACCACAGGGAAATATCATCTAACATCAGTCAGAATGGCGATTATTAAAAAGTCAGGAAACAATAGATGCAGTCGAGGCTGTGGAGAAATAGGAACACTTTTACACTGTTGGTGGGAGTGTAAATTAGTTCAATAATTGTAGATGACAGTGTGGCAATTCCTCAAGGATCTAGAACCAGAAATAATATTTTCCCCAGCAATCCTATTACTGAGTATATACCCAAAGGATTATAAATCATTCTACTATAAAGACACATGCACAAGTATGTTTATTGCAGCACTGTTCACAATAGCAAAGACTTGGAACCAACCCAGATGTCCATCAATAATAGACTGGATAAAGAAAATACAGCATATATACACTATGGAATACTATGCAGCCACAAAAAAAGAATGAGATCATGTCCTTTGCAGGGACATGAATGAAGCTGGAAGCCATCATTCTCAGCAAACTAACACGGGAACAGAAAATCAAACACCGCATGTTCTCACTCATAAGTGAGTGTTGAACAATGAGAACACATGGACACAAGGAGGGGAATAACCTACACTGGGGCCTCTCAGGGGGTGCAGGACAAAGGGAGGGAGAGCATTAGGACAAATACCTAACGTATGCAGGGCTTAAAACCTAGATGACAGGTTGACGGGTGCAGCAAACCACCATGGTACATACATACCTATGCTACAAACCTACACATTCTGCACATGAATCCTGGAACTTAAATAAAAACAAAATAAAATAATAAATATATACTGAGGTTTCTCCTAGACTCCCAATTTCATCAACCTTATGAGTTAACCAAGATTCTCCTGTTCAGCAACACCATCCAAAATGCTTTTGAAAAGATGTAGATTTTTTTCCTTTATTTGGGGAAAGTGATAGAAAAGAAAATCTGTTCAATTATCAGGGTCAGAGTATTTTTCACCTTTCATTATTAAAATAAAACATCAATGAACAGAGGTCCTCTGCTCAGAGTTAATTCCTCCCAGGAAAAAGTCCTCTAAGGCAGCTAATGAGGGGCAAATGTTGAGTTGAATTCTTCCCTCAGCTTGCTGGTAGTAATAGAGGAGAACAGGAGTTAAAGGCTAGGAGTGAGAAAGAAAAGATAATTTCTGCCAATCACATTGATGGAAACCAGTGATGATCTATAAATCAGAACTCTAAATTCAGAGACAATTAGCCTGGAATTTGAAGGCTGTTGGGGGTTCAAGTAAATAAGGACTGGAGAATTAGGAATTATTATTATTTTTTTTTTTTGAAACTGAGTTTTGCTCTATTACCTAGGCTGTAGTATAATGACACAATCTCTGCTCACTGCAACCTCTGCCTCTCAGGCTGAAGAAATTATTCCTTCTCTGCCTCCCAAGTAGCTGGGACCACATGGTGCATGCAACCACACCCAGCTACTTTTTTATATTTTTTGTAGAGATGGGATTTCACCATATTGTCCAGGCTGGTCTCAAACTCCTGAGCTCAAGTGATCCACCTGTCTCAGCCTCCCAAAATGCTGGGATTACAGACATGAGCCACTGTGCCTCGCTAAATTAGGGGATTTTTAATATAGCTTATTCATTGAACACCTACATTGTGCCAGAAAGTATACCAAGCATTAAGCATTTTTCATATGTTATCTTTCCATGCATTATGTCACTAATCATCTTAACTAAATGGCCCAGAAGAGTAAATCATCTCAACTCGTCTCACATACTTCCAAGAAAGAGATTTAGACAATCTGGTTAGTAATAGCAAATAATTTTTAAAGAAACCAAAAGCTGCTTTGTAGTTTCAACAAGATGAATTTGGTTGGAGATCCCAGAAAAAGCTGTTGACCAAACAAAGCTGAGTTTATTAAATTTATTGCAAAGGAGACTGTTTTGACAAAGTCTTGGCAGTGACTCAAAAAGAGATAGTTAGGGAAGGATATTTATACTATTTGGGCATCTGGACTCAAATTGTTTAAGACAGGTGTTTTTTTCTGTTTTTATTTTGTATGTTTGTTTGGGTTTTTTGTTTGTTTGTTTGTTTGTTTGTTTTTGAGACAGAATCTTGCTCTGTTGCCCAGGCTGGAGTGCAATGGCACGATCTTGGCTCACTGCAACCTTCACCTCCCAAGTTCAAGGGATTCTCCTGCCTCAGCCTCCACAGTAGCTGGGATTACAGGCACGCGTCACCATGCCTGGCTAATTTTTGTATTTTTAGTAGAGACACGGTTTCACCATGTTGGTCAGGCTGGTCTCAAACTCCTGACTTCAGGTGATCCATTCACCTCAGCCTCCCAAAGTTCTGGGATTACAGGCATGAGTCACTGTGCTGGGACAAGACAGCTGTTTTAAGGAAAAGAATTTTCTGGAACTAAGACAAGTTCATGAGATAACAGCTTATCTATTATCTAGAACTGGTGAAGCTATGAGGTGAGGATGATGAGGCAAAACTTGATTAATTGTTGTCCCAATACAATTTTTTCCCCTGATTTTGTAGCTAATCTTTGGTATTTTGTAGCAGCTTCTTTGAACCTCTCCAATAATGTAGCCTTCTGGGGTATTAGGACAACAGGATTCTTAGTGGGAGTTGTTCATCTGTCATAATGACCAGGTAAGCCATTTCCTACAACCTTCAGATTATTCCTTTTGTTTGCATTCTACTTCCCTAAGAAACATTAGAACAATTAATCCTTTGACCATTTTTCTTTACTTTTTTTCTTGTAGATATCAAGATTCTTAGTTATTTAAAACTTTCCCCATCTCTTGCCATTTGCTCACACATATGACCACATGCTGTTAGAAGCAGCCAGGCAACATCTTCAATGTTTTGCTGCTTAGAAATTTCATCTGCCATTTTTTTTCTAAATCATCACTCTGAAGTTCAAAGTTCCACAGATATCTAGAGCAGGGGCACAATGCCGCCACTCTCTTTGCTAAAGCATAGCAAGAGTGACCTTTACTCCAGTTCCCAATAAGTTCCTCATTTCCACCTGAGACCTCCTCTGTCTGGACTTCACTGTCCATATCACCATCAACATTTTGGTCACAACCATTCAACAAGTCTCTAGGAAGTTCCAAACTTTCCCTCATTTTCCTGTCTTCTTCTGAGCCCTCCAAACTGTTCCAACTTCTGCCCATTATCCAGTTCCAAAGCTGCTTCCACATTTTCAGGTATATTTATAGCAGTGCCTCACTACTGGTACGAATTTTCTGTGTTAGTCCATTCTTGCATTGTTACAAAGAACTATGTGAGACTGGGTAATTTATAAAGAAAAGAAGTTTAATTGCCTTATGGGTTCTGCAGGCTGAACAGGAAGCATGGCTAGGGAGGCCTCAGCAAACTTACAATTATGGCAGAAGGTGAAAGAGAAGCAGGCACATCCTACATGGCTTCAGCAAAAGGAAGAGAGCCAAAGGAGAGGTGCTACACACTTTTAAGCAGCCAGATCTCATGAGAACTCACTCACTATCATGACAACAAGGGGGAAAGCTGCCCCCATAATTCAATCACCTCCCACCAGGCCCCTCCTCCAACACTGAGGATTACAATTTGATATGAGATTTGGGCAGGAACACAAATCCAAACAGTATCGCCCATAAATAAACAAGGCTAACTCAGTTTTCTGGAAGAGTTTCTAATGTATTTGTTCATGGCATGGACTGTTCTCGGCCAGAAATTAGGCAGTCATGATTTACCACTTCTTCTGATAAAAGAAAGCAGCAGTACATATATTACGGTATTACAGGGAAGGAAACATGTAAGTGAGAAAGTAATAAAATTTCATGATTAGTAAGCATACCTATTAAGTATATTTTCAGCTTCATGCAGCCAGTGAGGTTTTTCTGAGGTGTGATTATTGCTAACTGAAAACTTCTCAATACCCTGTGGTGATGATTTGCAATACAGTTGGCACTGGAAAATTTAGACAATCTCTACAGGTTGAATAAAGTAAAAAAAAAAAAAGAAAGAAACATAGTGAATTTTTAGCACATAACATATTGTTCATGATGATGGTCCATTGAATCTAAAGGAGACCCTACAAGTGAGTTAGTAATATCCTTCACTGATTTAGCTGAGTTGCAATTGTCCTGAGATAAGGAAGGTGCACTTTTGCCATTAGGTCAAGAGTAAAGCTGTAGCAAGTCTCTGATAAACACTATAAAGCTGAGTCAGAACACTAAGGGCTTGTCCATCATTGCTTATATGTGAATAGGTAAAATGGTTTAAAATACTTAAGATGACCCAGCATATGAAAATGTTAACGATCTCATTTTAAATCATAAAATGCTGGCTCATATTTAGGTTCCCAAGGAAGAGTTTTGATTACTGAAAGCTTGTTTATATCAGATAGAGTCATGATGATTTTAGAACAGTTGGAATCCTCTTAATTAACTCTAAATGACTGACCCAGGAAAGTTTTTTTGTTTGTGTTTGTTTTTGTTTTAGAGGTGGGATCTTGGTTTGTTGCCCATGCTGGAGTACAGTTGCTATTCACTGGAGCAATCCTGGACAGGCTGAAATTCTTGGGCTCAAAAGATCCTCCTGCCCCAGCCTCCCAAGAAGCTAGGATTACGAGTGTATATCACAGTGTGCAGCTTTGGCCTGGAAAATTTTTGAATGGATTTTCCTCTGTCCTAAGTGAGGTATTTACTCCTGAATAAATCTTGATCTACGTTACACAGTCTGTTTTGACAAAATTATAACTTTCCTTCTAACTTTAAGTCCTTTCTGAGTTAAAACTGCTAAGAACATAAATGACATTGAGAGAGCTCAGTTCGTTTCTCCTACATATCAGATACAAGTAGAGTTTCAGGGAAATTTAATGTTCACAAGGTCCTAGTCATGAGTTTGTGGGGGGAAAAAAAAAAGTTAATCACTGAAGCGTAACTGTCAAAGCATATAGGTGACTTTACCAGGAAAGCGTGAGTAGGATTAACTATCTCAATTGACTCTAAGGAACTACTACAGAAGGCATAGCACAGATTTCTGAGTCCAAATATGTAACGCCACAAGAAAATAGCATTAGGGCTTAGTATACAGAAAGTTAGGGAATGGCTGTTTTGTTTATGACCCTGAAATCCTAAACTAATCTATATCCTTGTACACTGGGTTTTTTGACATAAGGACCAATACAAGTTATGATGAGTCTTTCTTTTTAATTAGGCTTTCAACTATTGATTTTAGTTCTTTATCTACTGTTTTTAGAAGTTATTGTGCAAGCTTGAATGTTTAGAATGTGTCAACATAACCTTGACAGAAATTTTACTGAAATCTAAAAATTCTAAAAATTCTACAGAATTCTACTGAATTCTACTGATCAGAGTACGCCACCCCAAAATTTACCACTTTGACATAAGAATTATTTTAATCTGAAGGCAATCAAGAATAGCAGGCACAGAAAAGCTCTCTTTTCTTTCCCCTGCTTGCTTAAAAGCAGGGTATACATTTTCATTTAAGAAAATGTTCTCCCTTCCCTCTTTCATACCAGGAAACTCCACAATTTGCCACCCCTGCAAGGCTCAAATCTCTTTCCTTTGTCTTGCCACTTCTTTAAACTGCTATTTGTTAAAATGGTATATAAGCCTCCAGGTCTAACTGCTTCCTTGGGGCTTTACTTTGTTTCTGTGGGCCTCTGGGTGCATACGTAACCATTTCTCCTGCTAGCCTGTTTTTGGTCAGTTTAATTTCTAGGGCCCCAGTTACTGAACCAAGAAGGGTAGAAGAAAAGTTTTTCCTTCCCTACACTATGTATATTAGTAGAACTTTCAGTCCATGAGGAGCCCAGTACAGGACATCATGGAGATCTTCCATTTGAGTTGATTTAGATACAGGGATACCAGTACATTTCAAATGACCCTTGGCCTGAGTTTGAACAGGGAATTCCCTGGGGATCTCAAAGACGAGATGTTTAGAGGAGCAGTTAATCTGGCAGATTCATTTACACAGTTGATCCCACCATCTGAGTAGTTTGTTGACCTTCTGGGAGATGTGATATCACAGTGCCAGAGTTAAAGGTAAACATTCCAATACTCATTATAAAAAAATTTTTTTGAGACTGTTCTATAACATTTAAATATTTTTTTCTTGTGAACTTAGGAGTAAAATGGCTAAATGGGTACCTGAGTCCCCCTTAGAGAAACTTTATTTTCCTCTGACTATTTTTCCTACCTTCAGTTTGTTAACTAGCACAATTGTTTTTCTAGTATTTTTTCTGTTTACCATATTTATATATTTCTTTATCATGGGTCTTCTTTCTCTGGATGCTTTTATTAGTTTTTATCTGTAAAGGCATACATTTCCTCTAGGTCTGAGGGCTCTAGGCCTCTTTCAAAAATTTCAGTGAGATGTAAAAGATCTGGCCATAGGGCTATTCCCAATTTCAGTGTTTGCATGTTTAATTCCCTATTTCTGGCTTAAGGATGTTCACAAAAAGTGAGGAAAGCTCAAGGGTCACATATGTTTCAGTATCTACTCTTGAAAGCTATGTAAAATTATTAAAAAGACTATCCCTGGGCTGGGCACAGTGGCTCATGCCTGTAATTCCAGCACTTTGGGAGGCCGAGGCGGGTGGATCACTTGAGGTCAGAAGTTCAAGACCAGCCTGGACAACATGGTGAAAACCCATCTCTACTAAAAACACAAAAAATTAGCTGGGTGTGATGGCATGCGCCTGTAATCCCAGCAGGAGACTGAGGCAGCAGAATCACTTGAACCCGGGAGGTGGAGGTTGCAGTGAGTCCATTGTCCTCCAGCCTAGTGACAGAGTGAGACTCTGTCTCAAAAAAAAAAAAAAAAAAAAAAAAATCCTTGAAGTCTCCAGTTACTTATTTTGGAAGCCTCTTCATTCCCCTCCCCAGAGAAAACACACCATTAGACTTTGCTTACTTTTTGTTCTAAGATGCCTGTCAAATGCACTATTCTGATCAAATATGTCAAAGCCCACTATTCTTATCAAAAGTTCCACACTATAATTCTGTTGGGCTCCTGGCTAATGATCTAACGTTTATTCCACTATAACCTTAATCTATAGACTTATCTTTCTAAGTGGCATAATTTTACCAAAAATAATTTAGAATTACAGCTAAGCTAATTCCAGAGTCCTTACTTGCTAATTCAGAAACGTGTGAGATAATAAATGTTTGTTGTTTTAAGTTGCTGTTTTAGGGTAATTTGATAGTGAACACAGTGATTTTTCTACTGTCCATGTGTTTAAAGACTAGTATATATAATAATAAAATATATTACCTTATCTTCATCATAACTTCTTAAGAACAAGATTGGAATAGATATTTATTATTCATTCATTTACATTGTTTAGGGTTAACTATGCCCTAGGTCATATGCCAATGTCTCACAACCTTTAATTAAGAGTTTAGAGGGAGGGATCCAAAATGGCCGATTAGGAGCAGCTCAGGACTGCAGCTCCCAGTGAAAGCACAAGGGTGAGTGGATGTCACATTTCCGAACGGATTTTTATTGCCCACAGACCGGGAGATTCCCAGGCGGAAGAGTCACTCAGGTAGCCAGCACAGCTGGTTTGGCCGGTGCGGCTGTTTTGGTCAGTGTGGCTGTTATGCCGGTGCCCTGGTGTGGCGGTTCTCTGTACAAAATACACGGGTCCGGGCGCCATTTTAGCTGGCGATTGGAGCTCCGGGAAGGCAGAGTCGCCCATTCATCTGATTAAAAAGGGGACTAAAACGAGGAGCCAGGCCAGGAGATTCCCGGGCTAAAAAGCGCCACAAATCTCAGCCGTTTCAGCCAGAGTAATGGGTCGCCACATGGGAAATCACACAGATCCCGGCACCTTTTCAACAGATGACTGGAACACCTGGGAGACAGTAGACTGTTCAACCAAAGAAAAGGCTCTGAGGCAGGAAGCCAGGTCATCAGGCTTGGCTGGTCCCACCCCCACAAAAAAACAACAATCGGAAACACTCTGGATTGAGAGTTTCACAGCAAGCACAGCTGAAACCAGGACGGTCCAGCTCTGTGGGGGAGGGGCGTCAGCCATTACCAAGGCAGTTCACCACTACAGAGGTAGTTTGCCATTGCCGAGGCCGTTCTAACTACACCCGTATAAACAGGACTGCAGGAAAGTTCACACGGCAGCTGGGCAGAGCCCACAGCAGCTCAGCAAAGCCTCTGGAGGCAGACAGTGACTAGGTTGCCTCCTCACTGGGCAGGGCAGCCCTGAAAAAAAGGCAGCAGCACAACGGAAACTCATAAATAAAGCCCTAACTCCCTGGGACAGAGTACCTGGGGAAAAAAAGGGGTTTATGAGTTCTGCTGCAGCAGACTTAAACGTACCTGCCCAGCAGTTCTGAATGAACAACAGAGCTCACAGCTCAGCACTTGAGCTCCTATAAAGGACAGACTGTCTCATCAAGCAGCTCCCTGACCCCCATATATCCAAAGAGTCACCTTATAAAGGAGAGCTCAGACTGACATCTGGCGGGGATCACTCTGGGGCAAAGATAGCAGAAGAAGAAACTGGCAGCAACCCTTACTGTTCTGCAGCCACTGCAGGTGATCCCCAGGAAAGCAGGGCTGGGAGTGGACCTCAGCAGTCCTACAGCAGACGGGCCTGACTGTTAGATGGAAAACTAAGAAACAAAAAGAAATAACTTCATCATCAACAAACTGGACGTCCATTCAGAGACCCAATCTGAAAGTCAACAACTACAAAAATGACAGGTGGACAAATCCACAAAGATGGGAAGAAACCAGCGCATAAAGGACGAAAACACCCGAAACCAGAATGCCTCTCCTCCTACAGGGGAATCACAACTCCTCACCAGCAAGGGAACAAAGCTGGATGGAGAATGAGTGTGATGAATTGACAAAAACAGGCTTCTGAAGATGGGTAATAAGAAATTTCTGTGAGTTAAAAGAACATGTTCTAACCCAATGCAAAGAAACTAAGAACCTTGAAAAAAGATTTGATGAAATGCTAACAAGAATAAACAACTTAGAGAGGAATATAAGTGAACTGACGGAGCTGAAAAACACAACACGAGAACTTTGCAAAGCATACACAAGTTTCAACAGCCAAATCGACCAAGCAGAAGAAAGGATATCAGAGGTCGAAGATCAACTCAGTGAAATAAAATGAGAAGGCAAGAGTAGAGAAAAAAGAGTAAAAAGGAATGAGCAAAGTCTCCAAGAAATATGGGACTATGTGAAAAGACCTAATCTATGTTTGATAGGTGTACCTGAATGTGACAGAGAATGAATCCAAGCTGGAAAATACTCTTCAGGATATTATCCAGGAAAACTTCCCCAACCTAGCAGGGCAGGCCAATATTCAAGTCCAGGAAATACAGAGAACACCACAAAGATATTCCTCAAGAAGAGCAACCCCAAGGCACATAATCATCAGATTCACCAGGGTTGAAATGAAGGAGAAAATGCTAAGGGCAGCCAGAGAAAAAAGTTGGGTTATCCACAAAGGGAAGCCCATCAGACTCACAGCAGATCTCTCAGCAGAAACCCTACAAGCCAGAAGAGAGTGGGGGCCAATATTCAACATCCTCAAAGAAAAGAACTTTCAACCCAGAATTTCATATCCAGCCAAACTGAGCTTCATAAGTGAAGGAAAAATAAAATCCTTTGCGAACAAGCAAGTACTCAGAGATTTCATCACCACCACGCCTGCTTTACAAGAACTCCTGAAAGAGGCACTAAACATAGAAAGGAACAACCAGTACCAGCCACTCCAAAAACATACCAAATGGTAAAGAGCAGCAACACAATGAATAAACTGCATCAGCTAACGGGCAAAACAGCGAGCTAGCATCAAAATGGCAGGATCAAATTCACACATAACAATATTAACCCTAAATGTAAATGGGCTAAATGCCCCAATCAAAAGACACAGACTGGCAAATTGGATAAAAAGCCAAAACCCATTGGTGTGCTGTATCCAGAAAACGCATCTCACATGCAAGGATACATAAAGGCTCAAAATAAAGGGATGGAGGAAGATTTACCAAGCAAATGGAGAGCAAAAAAAAAAAAAAAAAAA
>PVKV010039302.1:0-13177 GCA_004027835.1 Alouatta palliata | reverse complement strand
TGGCGCGATCTCGGCTCACCGCAGCCTCCGCCTCCTGAGTTCAAGCAATTCTCCTGCCTCAGCCTCCCGAGTAGCTGGGACTACAGACACGTGCCACCATGCCCAGCTAATTTTTGTATTTTTAGTAGAGACGGGGTTTCACCATGTTGACCAGGATGGTCTCGATCTCTTGACCTCGTGATCCACCCGCCTCGGCCTCACAAAGTGCTGGGATTACAGGCTTGAGCCACCGCACCCAGCCACAAAGTATTATTTTTAAAAAGTCAGAGTAGAAAAGTAAAAATTAAAAGAAAAAGGAATTAACAAAATTTCACCAGAGATATATTTATGACAAGAAAGTGTAAGTGAAGGCCAGACACAGTGGCTCACGCCAATACTTTGGGAGGCTGAGGCGGGCGGATCACAAGGTCGGGAGTTCGAGACCAGACTGACCAACATAGTGAAACCCCGTCTCTACTAAAAATACAAAAATTATCCAGGTGTGGCGGCACGTGCCTGTAATCCCAGCTACTCAGGATGCTGAGGCAGGACAATCATGCCACTACACTCCGCCTGGGCAACAGAGTGAGACTCCATCTCAAAAAAAAAAAGAAATAAAAAAGAAAATTTTAAAAAAAGAAGAAAAAAGAAAGTGTAAGTGAATCTTCTTTTACCTAAAAAGTATATATTCCTAGAAAAATAAATATAAAATCTAGTTCTTATAAAAGGAAACATTCTTGTGCAGTCGTAAACATTTCTTTATAAATTAATTTCATTATCATACTACATCAAAAGAACCTTTTGTGATTTCAATTATGAATTCTATATTTCATATAATTCTGAATGTTCCTAAATTAGGTTTGCGTAAAGCCAAATATAGAACTAAAATATCAATGTAAATTGAACTATACAATAACTTCACTTATTGTGAGGAAAAAAAACAATTAGAAACGAATAATATAAATTATCCTAAAAGGCTGATTTTTTTGTCTATAATCATAAAAGTACACTTTTAAAAAGCCATTTTTTGGGTCACAAGCAGTGCCTGGAGAAAGTAAAAATGATACAGAAAAATGAAAAAGATAAAAGTTTAAAGGTGTTCACAAATATAGGAAAAACACGATAAGTGAATCAAAAAAGGATAAGAATTGATACTTAATTTGAAAATTAAGCTTTCTATATTTATAAGGATCACTGCATCAATCATAGATTTAAAGAGACAGGGAGACAGAGGCAGATATATATGCAAAACCTTGCTAGAATGACCTACTAATTCAAATCTTCAGTAAAAATGTCACAATCATTAACTATTACTTACCAAACATCTTCTATGTACAAGTAAATTATCTCTAATCCTTAAGCAACAATCTTCCAAGATAAGTATTATTATTCTCGTTTATCTTAACTTCAGAGAGGTTAAGAGATTGCTCAAAACCATATTGTCATTAGTGGAGGAACAAGAATGTGAACCTAGGTGTATCCTTTGAAAATAGCATTCTAGTTCACAAATGGTATCATATAAAATTTTTCTATTTCTTTTTTTTTCTTTTCTTTTCTTTTTTTTTTGGAGACTCTTCACTCTTGTTGCCCAGGCTGGAGTGCAGTGGCACGATCTCAGCTAACTGCAACCTCCACCTCCCGGGTTCAAGCAGTTCTCTAGCCTCAACCTCCCGAGTAGCTGGGATTACAGGCGACCGCCACCACACCCAGGGAATTTTTGTATTTGTAGTAGAAATGGGATTTCACCATGTTGGCCAGGCTGGTCTCAAACTCCTGACCTCAGATGATCTGCCTGCCTCAGCTTCCCAAAGTGCTGGGATTACAGGCATAAGCCACCTTGTCTGGCCCATATACAGCTTTTCTCAACAATTTTTGTTTCATTTAGAATGATTATGGTTACAAAAGTAATCCTTTATCTGGCTGCATGTCTTCTTTTTTTTTTTTTTAAGTAATCCTTTAGGGAAGTACAGAATAGTAAACCATTCACAAGGCAGCAGCAATACTAGAAATTCCATTAAATCAGGCCAAAAAGACCTACCAGAGTCAAAGGATAAAGTACTATGACTTTTATTATTATTGAGACAAGGTCTCATTCTGTTGCCCAGACCAGAGTGTGGTGATGCAATCATAGTTCACTACAGCTTCTACCTCCTAGGCTCAAGTGATCCTCTCACGTTAGCCTCTCAAGTAGCTAGAGATACAGGTGCATGCCACCATACCTGGCTAATTTTTATATTTTCTGTAGAGACAAGGTCTCACTGTGTTGTCTAGTCTGGCCTCAAATTTGTGGGCTCAAGGGATCCTCACACCTCAGTCTCCCAAAAAGTGCTGGGATTATAGGCGTGAGCCACCATGCCCAGCCCTACAGTATACTATTAGTAAGACATTAGGAAACTATTTTAAATCTCTAGGAAATATCCACTAACCTTTGTTAACCCAACAGAAAGCCAAGAATGGGATCAAATGGTTTTGCAGTTCTGTGGAAAATATCACAAATACTTCAGTCACATCTTTTTTTATTGTATATATTTAAGGTACACAACGTGATGTTTTTGTTTACTTATACACAGTGAAATAATTATTGCAGTCAATCAAATTAATATATTGATCATCTCACATAGTAGCCCTTTTTTGTGTGTGTTTGTGTTATAAGAGAACCTAAAATCTACTCTCTTAGCAATTATCCCTAATACAATACAATATCATTAACTATAGTCCTCAGGTGGTACATTAGATCTCTCTAGAATTATTCATCCTGTATATCTGCAACATTATATCCTTGAATCTGCACTCCCCCATTTCATCTCTCTCCTATTCCCCACCCTCTATGCTTCAGGTGCCTCTTAAGAAATTGTTTCTGCGGGGCAAGGTGACACATCTGTAATCCCACCACTTTGGGAGGCCAAGGCAGTAGGGCCGCTTGAGCAGAGGAGTTCGAGAACAGCCTGGGCAATATGGTGAAATCCCACTTCTATAAAAAAAATACAAAAATTAGCTGGGCATGGTGGCATATACCTGTAGTCCCAGCTACTCAGGAGACAGAGATTGCAGTGAGTCAAGATTTACCACTGTACTCCAGTCTGGGTGACAGAGTAAGACACTGTCTAAAAAAAAAAAAACGAAAAGAAATTGTTTCTAAAAGAAACTAGGGGTTAGGCTAGGAATAGGCACACTGAAAATAAAGAATACATAATAAAAAACAAAGATAATAACTTAAGCCTTGCATCATTCAAGGGACTACAGATAATTACAATGCTTTATCAGAAAAACCAGAAATTTCCCTGATTAAATACCATTCTGAAAATAAACAGTCACTGGCAGAGAATAAAATTAATTATTTTAAATTGAAGGAAAGAAACATCATCATACTTCATCTAAAATATTCATTCAAAAAGAGATGTTCCAAAACCTATATAAAGAACTAAAATGTATCTTACTTATCAAGAAGCACAGAGAAAAAAAGTTTAAATCTCACACACGCAGGAAAAGAATTAAACTTGCACATGGAAAGCACACTACCAAAAAGAAAAATGAAGCTTTATCAGCTCAAGGAAGTCATTTTCTATTTTGCTGAAGTACAAATTATTAAAATATTAATAAGTACACTAAATCAATAAAATGTTATATTAAAGTAATAAGTCATCACAAAAGATTCTGTGAAAATACATAAAATCTCTACCTTTGGCCACTTGGGATTGAGAAGTCGAGCTTTGATTGCATCATCCAGTGCCTTGTCATACTGCTGGATTTTCATGTAGGCTGCAGATCTATTGCTGTATAAGATGCAGTTCTGAGGGTCAACAGCCAGGGCTTCATTATACAGAACAATAGCTGTGTGGAAATCTCCATCATGACAGGCCTGATTACTCTGACGAACTTTCTCAACAAATTCAGCTTTGCTCAGTACTGGTCCATCAGGAGTTCTCTGACCAATAGTGTTAGCACCAAAGAGAGGAATCTACAAACAAAGAAACTTTATCAGACAAAGTTCAGATAGTCCAGAAGGGTTCCCCATCTACTAAGATTTGGATGTCTGTCCCCTCCAAATTGCATATTAAAATCTGATCCCCAACACTGGAGGTGGAGCCTAATGAGAGGTATTTAGGTCATAGGAGTAAATCACTCATGAACAGACTAATGCCCTCCTTTGAGGGTGAGTGAATTCTTACTCTATTAGTTCCCGAGAGAGCCAGTTCTTTTTTTTTTTTTTTTTTTTTTTGAGACGGAGTTTCGCTCTTGTTACCCAGGCTGGAGTGCAATGGCGCGATCTCGGCTCACCGCAACCTCCGCCTCCTAGGTTCAAGCAATTCTCCTGCCTCAGCCTCCCGAGTAGCTGGGACTACAGGCACGTGCCACCATGCCCAGCTAATTTTTGTAATTTTTAGTAGAGACGGGGTTTCACCATGTTGACCAGGATGGTCTCGATCTCTTGACCTCGTGATCCACCCGCCTCGGCCTCCCAAAGTGCTGGGATTACAGGCGTGAGCCACCGTGCCCGGCCCGAGAGCCAGTTCTTAAAAGGCCTGCCACTGGCCTCTCTCTCTTGCTTCCTCTCACTATGTGATCTCTGCAAGCCCAAGCCACCTCCCCTTTGCCTTCTGCCATGAGTAGAAGCAGCTGAATGCCCTCACCAGATACAGATGCCTAACCTTGAACTTTCCATTCATCAAAATCATGAGCCAAATAACCTAGTTAATAGCTAACATCTATTTTTCTTTATAGATGACTCAGCTCCAGGTATTTCTTTATTTTTTACTCATTTTTTTCAGATGAGGTCTCATTCTGTTGCCCAGGCTAAAGTGTGGTGGCACAAGCCTGGTTCACTGCAGTCTCAACCTCTGGACACAAGCAATCTTCTTGCCTCAGCTATTTGAGTAGCTGGAAATATAGGCATATGCCATGGCATGTAGCTAACTTTTTTTCTTTTTTTTTTTTTTTGTAGAGACTGGATTTCACTGTATTGCCCAGGCTGGTTTTGAACTACTAGCCTCAAGCGATCCTTCAACTTCAGCCTCCCAAAATGCTGGGATTACAGGCATGAGTCACTGTGCCTGGCCAAGAATTCCCTTATAGCCACACAAAACAGACTAAGACATCATGTGAACCTAAATAAAACAAACATTTTTCATGATCTCCTCAACATTATAGTTAACTTTTGTGCCCTGGAAGACAATAATATTCTCTCAAAGCAGCCAACAAAGTATCTTGCATGCATATGTCTATGTGTATGTTTGACAGTTACACATATGCATATTTGTATTTGTTGAATGAATAAATGCAAAATGATAGTTACATATATGTATATTTGTATTTGTTGAATGAATGAATAAATGCCACTTTTTTGGCAATTTAAAGTTAAATACTATGGAAAAAATAAAATACAAACATATACGGACACTATAATCTCAACTACGTTAAGATGACTGCATTTAAAATAATGATGAAAAGTCAGGCACAGTGGCATACACCTGTCATCCCAGCTACCCAAGACGGTGAAGCAGGAGAATCACTTTAGCCCAGAAATTTAATATTACAGTGTGCTACAACTGCACCTGTTAATAACCTTTGCACTCCAGTCTGGACAACATAGTGAGACCCATCTCTAAAAATAAATCAAAATACTAATCATACTAAATTATCTCTGGAAATAAAGTTGTGAAGTGTTTTAATTTTCTTAAACTTATACAAGTTTTAAAACAAAATATAAGCTTAAAAAATGTTTTCCAGCCTGGCCAATATGGTGATACCCCATCTTCACCAAAAATATAAAAATTAGCCAGGCGTGGTGGCACACACCTATAGTCCCAGCTATTTGGGAGTCTGAGGCAGAAGAACTGCTTGAACCCAGGAGGCAGAGGTTACAGTGAGCCAAGATCGCGCCACTGTACTCAGAGCAAGACTTGTTCTCCAAAAAAAAAAAAAAAAAAAAAAAAAGTTTTCATGTACTATTGAATCTTTTTGGACTGGCAAATTTGGTGACTGTAATTTGGCTACTACCATGAAATTTCAAAAATAACAGTTTTTAAAGACCAGCAAAAAAAAAAAAAAAAAAAAATTCAGCTGTAAACTATGTTCTGGCAATTTAAAATCTCTTTTTGATGTTGATTTTTCAAAATCACTAAGTTTTCTGTAACTTTATGACAGCAGTGACCTTAAAACGTAAGAAGGCAAATGTGTCAAGTGTTTTTGTTTGGTTGGTTGGTTTGGTTTTTTTTGTGCTTTTCTTGAGACAGGATCTTGCTCTGTCACCCAGGCTGGAGTACAGTGGTATGATCATGGCTCATTGCAGCCTCAATCTCCTAGGCTCAAGCTATCTTCCCACCTCAGCCTCCCAAGCTGCTGGAACCTCAGACATGCACCACTTCGCCTGGCTAATTTTATTATTTTGTAGAAACAAGGTCTCCTCATGTTGCTGAGGCTGATCTTAAATTCCCGGGCTCAAGCAATCCTCCTACCTTTACCTCCTAAGCTGCTGGGACTACAGGTGTGAACCACAGCACCCAGCTTGTTATTCATTTTTAAAACATAAAACTTATGAACTGTATTAGAGTACAAAGGGAAGAAATTTAACACAGTAGTTATCAAGAGAGACACTTTATGCTTTTAAGCAAGCTTGCCCTAAGTGAAATTAAAACAAAAAGTATTTTTTCCCTATGTCTTTCTTTAAGATCAAGTCTAGTACCTCCATTCAGAAGAGGATGCATCTGATTTGATGCAGCAGGCCAACATATACAAAGAAATAGACTCCTCAAAGAAGCATTTGCATGAAAAAAAGAAAAAACTCCCCAAAGCAGGGAAGAAAGGCAGATCTAATTGCACACATGAGCAACCATTATTCTTCCTCTGCTCACAAGGATATCATATCCTGACTTCTGGGACAATTCAAAACATTCAAGGATTCTGTAAGTTTCAAATATCAGTGTCCAAGTTATATTCAACTTTATTTCTTTTTTTTTTTTTTTTTCAGGAGTTTCACTCTTGTTGCCCAGGCTAGAGTACAATAGCACAATCTAAGCTCATTGCAACCTCTGCCTCCCAGGTTCAAGCAATTCTCCTGCCTCAAACTCCTGAGTAGCTGGGATTACAGGAATGCACCAATATTCAACTTTCTCATACTGTAAGTGGCCAACCAATAACATACTTAAAGGTTTTTTTTTTAAGAATTCTGATCATGGCCTGGCGCGGTGGCTCACGCCTGTAATCCCAGCACTTTGGGAGGCCGAGGCGGGTGGTTCACGAGGTCAAGAGATCGAGACCATCCTGGTCAACATGGTGAAACCCCGTCTCTACTAAAAATACAAAAATTAGCTGGGCATGGTGGCACGTGCCTGTAGTCCCAGCTACTCGGGAGGCTGAGGCAGGAGAACTGCTTGAACCCAGGAGGCGGAGGTTGCGGTGAGCCGAGATCGCACCACTGCACTCCAGCCTGGGTAACAAGAGCGAAACTCCGTCTCAAAAAAAAAAAAAAAAAAAAAAGAATTATGATCATGAAACATATTGCTTGAAAGTAAATGGACTATGTAACATTTACCAAACAACCAAAATTTTCAGTCTTTATTCTTTTTTATTCCATCATCAAATCAATGTATAAAACATTGACAATATGTAAGACTGATTTCATTTTGGAAAATATGATCATCATGGCTCTGCTTAAGGGCAATATTCATAAGGTATAGAAACAAATTCTGAATCTGAAAATTCAGGGGCATGACATAAAAAAAGCAACTAAAGACTTTTAAAGTAAAATGAATTATTAGGTTCATAAGTAGCCTTTAAGTTATAAAAAAAAAAAAAAGAAAGAAAAAGAAGAAAGAAAGAAAGAAAAAGAAAAGAAAGAAAAGAATAATGCCACTATTACAGTATTCCCTATTTCTCACAAAGAACTGCAGAGTAGGCTGAACTCAGTGGTTCACACCTGTAATCCCAGCATACTGGAAGACTAAGGAGGAAAGACTGCTTGAGCCCAGGAGTTTGAGACCAGCCTGGCAACACAGCGAGACCCTGTCTCTATTTTAAAAAGAAAAAAAATTATTTAAAAAGTTTGCAAGTGGGGCACAGTGGCTCACACCTGTAATCCCAGCATTTTGGAGGCCGAAGCGGGTGGATCACCTGAGGTCAGTAGTTCAAGATCATCCTGGTCAACATGGTGAAATCCCATCTCTACTAAAAACACAAAAATTAGCCGGGCATGGTGGCAGGCATCTATAATCACAGCTACTTGGGAAGCTGAGGCAGGAGAATCGCTTGAACCCAGGAGGCAGAGGTTGCAGTGAGCCAAGATCACACCATTGCAGTCCAGCCTGGGTGACAAGAGTGGGACTTCATCTCAAAAAAAAAAAAAAGTTTAAAAAGAATTGCAGATTAGGCCAGGTGCAATAGCTCATGTCTGTAATCCCATACTTTGGGAGGCTAAGGTGGGAGGATTGTTTGAGCCCAGGAGTTCAAGACCACCCTGCGCAACAAAGCAAGACCCTGTCTCTACGAAAAAGACAAAAAATAGCTGGGTGTGGTGACACGCACCTGTAGTCCCAGCTTCTAGGGAGGCTGAAGTGGGAGGACCGCCTCAGCCTAGGGGGTCAGGGCTGAACTGAGCTACTTGCACTTCAGCCTGAGCAATAAGCAAGACCAGGTCTCAAAAAAAAAAGAATGGAAGAGTAGTAATTTTGGTTCAATGCCAACACAGATAAGAATCAAATTAAGAAGAAAAGTGATCTTCTTTCTATTACCTCTACGTACAATAATATAAAGTAACATTTCCCAAAATATACTCTTTTCTTTTTTTTTTTTTTTTTTTTTTTTTTTTTTTTTTTTTTTTTTGAGACAGAGTTTCGCTCTTGTTACCCAGGCTGGAGTGCAGTGGTGCGATCTCGGCTCACCGCAACCTCCGCCTCCTGGGTTCAAGCAGTTCTCCTGCCTCAGTCTCCCGAGTAGCTGGGACTACAGGCGCGTGCCACCATGCCCAGCTAATTTTTGTATTTTTAGTAGAGACGGGGTTTCACCATGTTGACCAGGATGGTCTCGATCTCTTGACCTCGTGATCCACCCGCCTTGGCCTCCCAAAGTGCTGGGATTACAGGCGTGAGCCACCGCGCCCGGCCTCCCAAAATATATTCTAAGGAAACCCTAGATCCTCAGGAGACTAGGATGAACAACATTAAATAAATCTCTTCTTTAGTGAAATATCTCGCAGAGATCTTATTTTGCACACTGTGGATCTGAGAGGGGGGAATACCATACATCGTAAGATCAAATGACCTTTATAGTGAAGCATCTAGTAAGTCCAGAAATTGCTTGGAACACTAATGTAAACCATTACTAAGGCATCTAAGAGCAAGGAAAATACCTTGAATGAGTTAGTACTAGTACAAAGATTCTAAATACTAGAGGAGAACTCCACCACCATCAAATGTTCACAAATTTAAAAGAAAAATGCACTGTAGTAAGTGCTTCACAGAAGCTTCTAACTTGTCAAAATATATCTGCATTTACTCAGGTGGAGACTGTGTGGTTGTGAGAAGGCTAAGAAACAGAAACTTCTGTCCAGGCGCAGTGGCTCACACTTGTAATCCCAGCACTACGGGAGGCCGACTAAAAATATAAAAATTAGCTGGGCATGGTGGCATGCACCTGTAGTCCCAGCTACTCGGGAGGCTGAGGCAGGAGAATTGCTTGAACCCAGGAGGCAAAGATTACAGTGAGCTGAGATGGTACCACTGCACTCCAGCCTGGTAACAGAGCAAGACTGTCTCAAAAAAAAAAAAAGAAACAGAAATTTCTATGTATGGCTAAGAAGAATAAACATAACTTCCCAAGTCCTTTTCTTTCTTTTTTTTTTTGAGATGGAGTCTCACTCTGTCACCCAGGCTGGAGGGCAGTGGCATGATCTGGGCTCACTGCAACCTCCACCTCCAGGTTCTATCGATTCTCCTGCCTCAGCCTCCCGAGTAGCTGGGATTACAGGTGTGTACCACCACACCTGGCTAACTTTTGCATTTTTAGTAGAGGTGGGATTTCGCCATGTTGGCCAAGCTGGTCTCAAACTCCTGATCTCAAGTGATCCCCCTGCCTCCCAAAGTGCTGGGATTATAGGCATGAGCCACCATGCCCAGCTCCAAGTCCTTTTCTATCTTATCTGCAATTGATAAACTTGACACAGAAAAAAGACCTTTGCATGTATTTCTCAGATTATATATATGTTACACTTAAAATAACCAGCCATATTAAATTCAGGAACTAATTTAACGAGTTTACTTAGATTAACTATTATGATATTATTTCTTCCTTCATGAGTTCCAAAGTAGAGAAAAATATTGTGACTGTATTTCATATACATATAGCATATGGATGTCAACATATATTAACATCACTGATATTTTCATCTGATCCTCTGACAAATTCATCTTAAAAGGGTAGAAGGAGTGTCAGTAACATGTGAGCCAAAGGGGCTCAGTATATGCAGCCACATATAATTACTACATACGGGCTATAATTTCAGTCCTGTTATAAATTTTTCCAGCTTCATTGAGGTATAAATTGACAAATAAAATCATGTATGTAGAAGGTGTGTAACGTGATACTTTGATATGTGTATGTACTGTGAAATGATTACCACAATCAAGCTAATTAACATATCCATCACCTCAAGAGCTATCTTTTATGTATACGGTGAAAATACTTAAGACCTACTCTCTCAGCAAATTTCAAGTGTATAATACATTAACTACAGTCACCATGCTGCACACTAGGTCTCCAGAACTTATTTACCTCATAGCTGAAGGTGTGTACCCCTTGACCAACATCTCCCCGTTTCTCCCACCCTTGTCCCCTGATAACCACTCTTCTACTCTGTTTTTATGAATTCAACATTTTTAGATCCTGCATATAAGTTAGATTATACAGTATTTGTCTTTCTGTGTCTGGCTCATTTCACTTAGCATAACATCCTCTAGGTTCATCCATATTGTTGCAAATGTCAGGGTTTCCTTCTTAAGGTTGAATAATATTGGTATTTTGTGTATGCGCATTTTTTAAATTCATTCATCCATCAATGAACACTTAGGTAGTTTCTATAACTTGGTCATTGTGAACAACACTGCAACATACATGAAAGTGCAGATATCTCTTCAAGATAGTAATTTTATTTCCTTCAGAGACACATCCAGAAGTGGGACTGCTGGCTCCTATGGTAGTTACATAGAGCAGTTTTTTCATATCCCTGTTAGAAGTTTGTAGGTCTTCTTTCCACAAATTATATTCAGGTATTTTGCCCATTTTAAAAATCAGGTTACTTATTTGCTAACGAGTAGTATGAGTTCCTTATTTATTTTGTATATTAACCCTCATCAGGCATATGATTTACAAATATTTTATCCCACCCCATAGGTTACTTTTTCATTTTGTTGACTGTTTCTTTTTTTGTGGAGATTTTTAGTTTGATGTAGTCCCATCAGCTTTTTTTTCCTAGGTTTTTGGTGTCACATCCAAAAAAATCATTGCCAAAACCAATATTATGGAACTTTTTCTTCTATGTTTTCTTCCAGGAGTTTTAGAGTTTCAGGTCCTATGTTTAAGTATTTAATCTAGTTTGAGTTGATTTTTGTGTGTGGTGTAAGTTAAGGATCCAGTTTCACTTTATGGTATGTGATAGCTGGTTTTCCCAGGACCATATATGTTGGAAACTATCTTTCCCCATTGTGTATCAGCTTAAAATAGACTGCTATAACTATGTTTTATGTAAGCATCAAGGTAACCACAAAGCAAAAACCTATAGTAGATACACAAAAGATAAAGGAACCAAAGCATACTATAGAAAATCATCAAATCAGCAAGGAAGACAAGAAAAAAACAAAGGAATAAAAGATTTACAAAACAGCCAGAAAACAATTGACAAAATGGCAATAGTAAGTCCTTACCTATCAATAAGTACTTTAAGTGTAAATGTAGTAAGTTTTCCAATCAAAGAACAGAAAGATTGAACGGATAAAAATTCAGGACCCAATAAAATTTTTAAATTAAAAAAAAAAAACAGGACCCAAAGAGATGCTGCTTACAAAAACTATATGCTACTTACAAAAGACCCATTTCAGCTTTAAGAATCCATACAGACTGAAAGTGAAGGGACAGAAAAGACATTCCATGCAAATAGAAACCAAAAGAGATCAGGGATAACTATATTTATATCAGACAAAATAGACTTTAAGTCAAAAACTATTAATAAGAGACAAAATAACTGTATAATTATAAAAAGGTGAATTCATTAAGAGGGTATAATTATAAATACATACGCATCCAACATCACAGTACCTAAATATATAAAGCAAATATTAACAAATCTGAAGGAAGAAATAGCTATACAGTAATAGTGGAAACTTCAATATGCAACAGACAGAAATCAATACGGAATATACTGGACTTGAACTATACTTTAGACCAAATGGACCCAACAGACACATACAGAACATGCCATTCAACAGCAGCAGAATATAAATTCTGTTATAAATTTTGATTATTCAAATGATATATTTAAAAAACTTATCATCTCTATATTAAAAATTACAGGTAATTCAAAGAATTAAGTATATGAAATAAAATTATAAACTATCAAAAGGAAAGCATCTTTTTTTGTGTGTGTGTGACAGAGTCTTGCTCTGTCACCAGGCACCAGGCTGGAGTACAGTGGCATGATCTCTGCTCACTGCAACCTCTGCCTCCCGGGTTCAAGCAATTCTTCTGCCTCAGCCTCCCGAGTAGCTAGGACTACAGGCATGCGCCACCATGCCCAGCTAATTTTTTTTGTATTTTAGTAGAGACGGGTTTTACCATGTTGGCCAGGATGGTCTCGATCTCTTGACCTCATGATTCGCCCACCTCGGCCTCCCAAAGTGCTGGGATTACAGGTGTGAGCCATCGCACCCGACCAAGAATCTTTTATTATGTAGAACTGAGTCCTTTCTAAGTATAACACATAAACCACAAAACATAATATAAAAGACTGATTAAGGGCCGGGCGCGGTGGCTCACGCCTGTAATCCCAGCACTTTGGGAGGCCGAGGCGGGTGGATCACAAGGTCAAGAGATCGAGACCATCCTGGTCAACATGGTGAAACCCCGTCTCTACTAAAAATACAAAAATTAGCCGGGCATGGTGGCACGTGCCTGTAGTCCCAGCTACTCGGGAGGCTGAGGCAGGAGAATTGCT